>JABFFF010000032.1:0-114511 GCA_013623665.1 Fusarium sublunatum
AGAATGCATTAATAATGGTTTGTTAATTAATAGTCGCATAAAATGAATACAGATCTAGGTTTCATTTACTAGAACCTCTAGAAGTTATAACCTGAACCCGTGCTCCACATATAGTGCCCCTTTAACCAATTATATGCTTTGAAGGCATGGGCCGGGTCAGTTATCTCCCGACCCACATAAATTTCACTAAGTGGAGCATGGGTGCAGGTTATGTACCAGGGCACACACCGGGTTATCTACATCCACGTGTGGTATCAGAATGGGACAGTTTTGTAGTGCTCGTAGACGCAATGACATCAACGATTGCTGGGGTTAAGTTATTGCCGATGCTAAGTATAGCTCCCAAAAAGGCAATTGAGGCTATCAAGACCACCAACGACGTTAAATAATATAGCAATGCAATTCTCGGAGGCCATAAATGGTAGATGATGCTAAACCGAAAGGAGCGCTCGGAGACGGAGTGATTACAAAGATAATTGTCAAGATCGCGCAATATCCGTGTTCAACTGTGGGTGTGATCCACTGCAACCGCTAGGATTACCAAGCCAGAGTTCCTCGGCATTCATGAATAATCGATCCAAGCATCACCCCTCATTAAGTACTGTAACCATAGTGTTACGCTGCCAAAGTCAAGGTCGCTGTATAAAAGTTCCTTCACCTCCCCCCCAAACCTCCTCAAAACACCGTCCATACCTTGATGAGATCGCGCATTGCCCAATTAGGAAAGCAACTCTTCACCATGGCTCAAAAGACAAAGACCGACATTACCCTCTACACTACCAACACGCCCAATGGCATCAAGGCGTCTATCCTCCTCGAGGAGCTTGGTCTGGACTACAAGGTCAGTCTCGCCTGGTATGAACGAGCGCAACTAACACACCCAGGTCCACCCCATCAAGATTGCCGAGAATGAGCAAAAGCAGGAATGGTTCTTAAAGATCAACCCCAACGGCCGCATCCCAGCTCTCACTGATAAGCTGGACGGCAAGGAGATCCGCGTCTTTGAGAGCGGTGCCATCCTCGAGTATCTTGTGGACCGTTACGATAAGGACCACAAGGTGTCTTATCCCCGCGGCTCAGCTGAGCACTGGGAGACGACAAGCTGGGTGAGTTCTTCGACAGTCTACAAGAGTAACAGATGCTAACAATCTCAGCTCATGTGGCAGATGGGCGGTCTCGGTCCTATGCAGGGCCAGGCAAACCACTTCAAGCGTATGCCTCACTCATCCTCTTCCATCAATTACTAACAATATCCAGGCTACGCTCCTGAGAAGATCGAGTACGGCATCAACCGCTACGTCAACGAGACGCGCCGTCTCTACCGTACTCTCGACACACACCTCGCCCAGTCCTCGTCAGGCTACATTGTCGGCGACAGGGTCACTATCGCCGACATTTCCAGCTGGGGCTGGGTTGCCGGTGCAAGTGAGTTATCCCATCCTACCTCATCGTGACCATACTAATGCATTCACAACAGAGTGGTCTGGCGTAGACATCACCGAGTTCCCTCACTTGGAAAACTGGCTCTTCAAGCTCAAGGAGCGTCCTGGCTTTGAGGCCGGTCGTCATGTTCCTACGCCTCACACTGCGTTTGACCATTTCAAGATGTCCGAGGAGGAGCTCGAGGAAAAGGCGAGTGCTTCGCGGGCGTGGATTCAGGAGGGCATGAAGAATGATGCCAAGAAATGAGCAACGACATGAATAAATTGAAGCATAAAGATTTCGCATTCTCTTAACATAGCCTTTGGCAGCTTCTCATGATAAATACAGATCAATGTCCAACTACTTTTTGACAACAGCCAGCTTGCCTCGTACCGGGACGTTCTCTTCCCTGCCCACCTCAGGGAATCCCTCGACTTTGACGCCCTTCCTAAAGATAACACAATGCGTCGACCCTCCAAAATGGAACATACCCGTCTCTTGACCCTTCTTGATATGCTGTCCCTCCTTGACCGTAATCTCACATGTGCTAACCTCATCCATACCAATCCCAATAAACGCCAACAGCCCGATTGCCGGCTCATCTGCTTCGATAAGGATAATAGCTCTCGTCGCCAGTGCACTCAAGTATCCCTGGCTCTGCGACAGCCCAGCAGACGAGATCTCCGTCGCACCAGGCTCGCCAACGCCTTCAAACAGCGGCTCGCTGAAGTAAGTGCCCTCCTTGACAAAAGCTCGCACAACCTTTCCCGACACAGGCGAGTGCCAGCGGTGGTAAGACAGGGCCGACAGAAAGGCCTGGTAGATGGTGCCGCCAGCAAAGTTCTCGGCGAGTGGGTCGTGGGCGAGCATGTCGAGGATAGAGTATGGCTGGCCCTTTGCGAAGAAGCGGTCGCGGAGTTTGACATCACGCTCGATGTTGTAGACGCGCGACTCGCAGCAGTTTGCGACGACGAGGTTATCGTCGGGGGATGCCACGGGACGTGCTGAGTCGCGGATCTTGCGGGTAAAGAAGTCTAGGACTGTCAGTGATCTGTGTGGTTGAGTATGGGCGCTACTTACCGTCCCATGACTTGAAGCCATAGTGCTTGGCCGAAGGATCGCATTCAAAGACGTCTTCAAACTTGTGGCTGGTCTTGTTGGGTTTATTGGCGACTTCGACGAGATCGTGCAGACCTACAGGGCCAAACCAACCCTGTTTGTGATCTCCGAGAACCTCTGCCGACGCAGGCGTCTTGAAGGGTCAGTTGAGGTTTATACGATAGACTCTTGTCAACTCACCTGGAGAAACTTGCCCCATGCATTGAGGACCTTTTTAAGCATACAATTCACCTCAGGATCCAAGAATGCCGCAAAACCACTACAACTCATCAGCACTTTCCTCTCACAACATCTATAAACTCACCTCGGCGTTCCCATGGGGTAGTCAAATATCGCACACAGCGGCACTCCAACCATACCCACGCTCTCAGCCGCATCCGTCCACTCTGGCGCCGTGGTGAAAACATGGTTCAGCACTTGCAGCATATGCTCGTAGTCACGCAGCTGAGGTGTTCCCGTCGGGTCATTCTGGTAGGGATGCTTCTGGGGAATCTCCTCAAACATGAGGGTAAAGTACATGTACACGCGGGGCGTCTTTTCGATAAAGTCTTTGAACTCTTGCAGCACGGGAACCAGCTTCTTGGGGTTCTCGTCGGCCTTCTTGGTCACGCGACGCATGTACTCTCTGTGCACGCGATGGTCGGCGGGCAGCCAAGCACCGGGTCTATAATTGTCAGCCAGTTCTCATGATGCTCGTCGAGACTTACTTGTGAATCCGGTGCTTGGCGGGGATGTCATGATGGTCTCCATGCTGATGAACCATTTTTACTGAAGTTCTACTCTATACAATATCAATAGTAGATAGATCTAACAGTGGAGGTGATAGATGCCAAGCCTGGGGTCATTAAGTATCCCATTCTGTTATCCCCATCTCACATGTTTGTCCTCACACCTACGTCACAACGTCTTCAATGATGTAAATCTACGCCTTTAAGCCATCATCCCCCCTCCGGACAAAGCCGTAAGCAGATTATACCTGTAAAAACCTCCATCTGATCCGAATTATCCGTTTGAGAGAAGCCGCTTTACGTACGCTTGTCTTGATAATCATATAATCTCCTAAGAAAAGACGCGCATCTCCAGGAACTTAGGTGCCGATCTCCCGAGTCCCATTGCAAACCAGCCAACTAAATATAACGATGACGTTGCACGTCTAAGAGACCGGATTTCCGAGCTTCAGCTTTACCATGAGGGGTAACTCGTCCATTACTTGGCTGGATCTCATGATTGCTTGTCGTTTATTCCCCGATTCGTCACTTTGGTCTCCATAATCATCTCATCGAGATGCATCACAGTGCCCACTCACAACTTCACTCACGACCGAATTGATCTAATGTCTTGTTATTCATCCTCTCACTGTCTCCAATGGACCATATAACAAGATCCTTTTCTCGAGTTCTGTTTGCTTAGAACCCACGCCAGCATCGCCTAGACTTTCGCTCAAAGTCACCTGCAAGTAGAATCCACTCCAGAACAATCAATCCTCCTTCTATCATTTCACTCCAATCGTGTCCCCTTCTGCATTTGCAAAAATAACGGCGCCACTGGAATGGCAAGAAAACAATCAACTATCAAAAAGCTTAACGCCTATAATTAAATACACGTAAATGAATGACTCCGAGAAAGGCGTGTGCCCCCTTCATACAACCAGGGACCTGGTTGGTTTCGGCGCTCGAGCCTGTCGGGCCAGTGAATATTTGCTGAGAAGTTTTGTCTCGGTAAAAAGTTCCATTCTTTTGGTCGATGTGATTGAACGGATCGCTAAAATTGTGAACAAAGGGAATGGCAGTTGCGTCGCTAACCAGCAGAAGGCTGGTTTGGTATGGTATGGTACGGTTGAACTAACACAATGGCTGAATGCAAGCAGGTCGAAGGAAATTCGTTACGTCGTAAGTGTCGCTAGTCACGGTAGGGAATGTCGATATCGCCGTCGTTGGTTTGGAGGGTCGGTATAGGACCAGCCGTTACATAACCACGCAGCATCCACAACCGCCTTTACTGTCATCGTCAACAGTTGGCTGTCTCTGTGGCTGTGGCTGTTGTTGCTGCTGCTGCGGCTGCTGTACAGCTGGCTCTGTAGATGGTTCCTCTTTTGGTTCTTCCTGTGGTGGCGCATTTGGTGTGTTGGGTGAAAGAGGCGTTCTAGGGCTGGACAGCGGGCTGTGACTGTGAGGCTTGTCTGAGATCTTGGGCATTGTTGAGTACCCGCCAGCCCGCTGCGTTGGGCTCTTGGTAAGCTCGAGTTTCAGCGGCCATTCGCCGTCTGCGGATGTGTCCTCCTTTTCTTTTTCTGGTTTCTCTGACCTCTCCGGCTGATCGGGTTTCATCAGAGCATTATCGTTGAGCGGCCGGAATTCCTTATCGTAGACGTCGCCAAACTTGCCCTCTTTCTCCCACTTTTCCTGTTGAAGACGTCGCGCAACGGTCGGGAGCAACTGCTGGTCGGGAGGAAGTCGAGGATCAGGCTTGTACGAGTTGATCATCCATGGGGGATCGCCCTCGGGTGCCTTGGTGCCTAGAGACAGCTCTCCAGATCGAGTCGTGGGTCGGGTTGGAATGCTTCCGCCGAGGGAGCCGGATCTCGTCTTCGGCCTGCCTGTCCCTGTCGTGCCAGTCTTTGAAGGACCCGACGTCTTTCGCGGGCCTGTCACAGCCTTTTTGGGCGAGGTATCGGTAGCGTTGGCGGTAGCGGCTCGTTTCGGTGCAGGCAAGCTGCTAAAGTTGCCGTTGAGCGACGTGCTATCGGATCCCTTCAAGTGTGCACTTCCAGGTCGAGTCTTTTCATTCGTCAAAGTCCGTTCTTGGTCGGGGCTCTCGCTCGTCTTCCTCGATGCCCGCTCGAAACGATCAACAGAGATGGGCGCTGGACTAACCTTGGCAACCGGAATGCGAGAGCCTCCTTTGTGGTTGTTTGTAGTGAAATAAGCATTGTTTCCCTCCTCGGCAATCTCCTCCGGGGTCCTCAAATCCCAAGCCTCGCCTGCGGTCTCGGTGTTTCGTGGTTCGACGGCCGATGAGTTCTTGCGAGATCTAGGAGCATGGCTATTCTCTGATGCATCAGTTCCTCGACGCATAGCACTACGGCTCCGGTCTCGCCGTTGTTTGCTGTGATTACGGCTTCTCGGAATAAAGATGCCTGCAGCTTGAAGCTCTTCGCTTTCTATCCTTGCCAACTTGTCGCGGTGAATCCACTTAGATTGTTCCTCCACCGGCTCTTGATCAATAGGTACAGCATTTCGACTATACTCGTCCTCCGTCTCGTGAGGACCATAGACTTGGCCTGAACCGCCATTCAAAGAGGGACTTGTTCTGGACTCAGTAACGTAGCGCGTCCCGGCGGCTCCATCAGCTGGATCGTGCTTTGCACCCGAATGATCCTGCGAGTTCATTTTGCGGCCAACACGTTCCATGCCAGAGTAGTAAGAGTTTGAGTTCGCATTCTGGGGGGCGAAATGATTCTTTTGGGAGAAATCATGGTCCGTGGCAGCGTTCATGTTATTATCAAAGTCCTGGCAGAATTAGCTACCTCACCCTGGCCAGCGGCGCCAAACATATCATACCTCCTTCTGGGGCAGGTTATATCCCCATGAGTCCGTATGGCCATGACTGCTGCGCGGCGGAGTGATATTCTCGGTCGATGTTGGGACGGGTGCCATTGTGGCCATATCGATGGCGCCCGCAACCCCTTAGATACTTGGTAACGCGTGGCGACAAATGAAGGGCGATTTTTGGAGTATGCGCGTTCGGAAAATGAGTAATGATCGATGTTTAATGCTACTAGAGATCGAGTTGCAGCTAATAGCTCAGGTAGTTCGTAGGAAAAGGCGGCAGCAAACAGGGCGAAGACGACGGGACCAAGGAATTCTGAAAAGGGGGATTGTCGGTAAAAGGAACAAAGACGGTTTGAAGATGTGTGGAGAACCCCTCGACGGCCAACGATGGAGATATTGTCGTCACCAAGATAATATCCCTTGGAAATCGAGGCGTCGTCGGGCTCCGAAGCTTCAAAGAGAAAAGGATGGGGGTTTTGGATCGTTTGCTACAGAACAGGAGATGGGAGGTTCCCATGAGGGGGTTGGTTCCTTGGCTGCGCGCCTCAGTTAGAGCATGCACTGTGTTGGCCCCCGCTAGAAGCACGGGGCGCAGGCTAGATCCCCTGGAAGCCGAATCCCGGTACGGCTTCAGCGAGTGTTAGTGGACGCCGCCGCAAATACAGCGAGTGCCTGACAGGGATGAAGCAAAAGAACCCTCATGTGGCTTGCGAGGGGATATGAGTTTGGATGAGAGAGAGACATTTTGACGAGGCCGGTTAGATTGTCTTTCTCTGCACCTGATCCATTGACTGTGTATGGAGTTTCTTGCGGGAATTCCACGGGCAGTCTAGCACGCGCGAGGAGTCATGGTTACGCCACGCCTCATGTACAATGACCACAGCATTGATGGAATAGTTGATTGCGTGGAATCACTGGACAATCTACACGAGTTTAAGCCCTACTACGGCGTGCCCGGTCCATTAGCTGCCGCCGCCGGGTGTTTCTGATTGCTCTGCATTGACAAGGCAAGCAAGGCGAAGAACCAGAGGAATGGCACAGAAGCCATGGTTTCCCCTGATGAGCAGCGCCTCGCCAGGGTCAAGGAGCCAATGACAGGGGAAATGAGGGAACAGACAGTCGTTTAATTAAGGTGAACGTCTGATCCGTCTCTTTGCTTTTTATGCGGTTGAAGAGTGATGATTGATGATATCCAAGAAAGAAAGCGAAAAGGCCAATGAATACTAATAAAATCGTCCTGATATAGTTCAAAACCGGTGTCTCCTAACTTAAACAGACAATACCGAGATTAGCTTTCCTTGAGAAGCCTGGTCCGTTGTACTGGGAATGTCCTGGCCCTGTCAGCCTCCCTGTCACGATGACAGGGCTTTAGATACGACTCTGAGATTGATGAGTTTTCACCCAAAGGACAGGCGATTGAATAGCAAGCACTGAAGCAGCCTTGAAAATCCACAGACTATGTCGACTTCAATGAATGAAGTCATTGACCACAAGCAAGGCAGACAGACCAAGAATGGCCGTTAGTCACATGAAGCCCTGAGTTTACACTGAAGTTAGGGTCCTCCTAGCGCTCAAAATAGCGGCACACTGTCCATGTACTGTACGGGCTCTCTTCGAAACTGCCCCACAGAATCCAACGGCACTTGTTTCTCCAACATCTCGGTTCTATTGCTGTCATAACCTCCGTCATTGTTAAATTACGTAGCATTCTTTTCTTATTGCCATTATGCAAACCTTCCCTTGGCTGTTGTGTTGTTGTCTGTGATGCACGCATAATTCTTCCGACTGGTCAATCATCTGAGAACCACATCGTCGATATTCGATCCACCACCTGCAGCTGCACATCATCCTCGCATCGTCCTAGCGAGAAGCGATCCGACTCTCCAGATCAGATCAGACAGAGCATGAGAATGAGAATGAACTAGATTCACAAAACGTGCTCGCGGACACTCCCGTCCTACAGCTGCACAAATCTCCCTTGCAGCGAAGAGATCGACTCACCACTCGACATGAAGCTCTTGTCCGCTTTCTCGACGCTGTCTTAGACATCTCCACAAGTGCATGGCGGACAGATCCATCACAACTCACTCTCACCGACACGCTAGTGATTACACTTTCGGCTTACCAATTAGCCAAACTCAACCAACTTCTTGGGACGACGTTGAATGAAACGGCTTTCAGGAACGCCATGGCAGCATCTATGCGGAGAAGGACTAGAATTGTCTGTATTTCAGACACCCACAATTGCCAGGTCAAACTTCCAAAGGGTGATGTCCTCATTCACGCAGGAGATTTGACCAACCAAGGGAGTTACGCCGAGGTCTGTAGCCTTGGTCGGGTGCTTCTACAGAATATGGAGGCTGATGGTTGATTCAGCTCGCAAAGACGATTGCTTGGTTGGAAAAGCAAGACTTTGAGGCCAAGATTGTTATTGCTGGTACGCCTCCCTACGGATCAGTCGCAATGTCTAACAGGTAAACACCAGGGAACCATGATATCACTCTAGATCCAGAGTTTTATGCCCAGCATGGCCTCTACTTTCACAAGAACCCACAGTCTCATGACGAGTGTCTACGGCTGTTTACGTCTTCGCCATCGATAACGTATCTCTCCCATGGCTCAGCGACCATCCGCTTGACGTCGCCTACGGGGCCTCATACTCAGTTCAAGGTCTTTGGATCGCCGTACTCTCCACGTTTCGGGTTGTGGGCATTCTACTATGATGCCCCTCAGAATCCCAGCAACTGGTCAGATCTGACGTCGCTCTGGCAATCTATACCGCTTGACACAGACATTGTGGTGACACACACTCCTCCAAGAACACATTGTGACGAGACAGATGAGCGACGAGCTACTGGCTGCGAGGCTCTGCGGCAGGCCCTCTGGCGGGTAAGGCCACAGCTTGTCGTCTGCGGACATATTCATGACGGAAGAGGTGCTGAGCGAGTGATGTGGGATCTGAGTTGTCGAAATGTTGCGTATCAAGAAGAGGGCGTCGTTCGTTGGCAAGATCCGGGCGAAGGCAATAACAAAACTTGCCTGGTAGATCTCACTGGAAAGAAGGCACCGTCACTCGCCAACGATGGCTCGCATCCAGGACGTCATACTAGTACAGGAGACCTTGACGTCAATGTCCTATCCCGCTTAGTCGACTCGCCAGAGAACTCTTACTCATTTGGATCTGGACCTACAGACATTCATGCCTCTCGCGGAACACTCGGATTAGGAGGCGATCCCGCCTCTCCACGAAGCGACCAGATAGCTCTCGCTGGGAGGACAGGACGGCGAGAGACGTGTGTGGTGAACGCGACGATCATGAAGAGCCGATATCCGCACGTAGGCGGGAAGCAATTTAACAAGCCGATCGTAGTCGACCTTGATCTCCCTATCTGGGAAGAGAGCCGTGTCATCGACCCCTGATTCGCTCCTGACTTACCCTAGAGTTTGATGGTGTTGATGCCCAACGAACCGCATCGGGGAGAAGGCCTCAATTGCGTTGATTCCGACTGATGCAAAGGATTCTTGGGGCTTTCTCAAGTGGCTGTAGGCTATTAATATGTTTGCTACGCTGTGTTGCGTCGTCTGCATCGCGCTCGATTGGGATGTGACGGATCAATGTGGATTCCACGTCTTGGGCAAACATTGGCAGATGTAGTTGCAGTCGGATCCAGCGGGCGAACAGTGACTGTAGCAGACAGACGTGGTCCCAATGACTATACAAAGCTTGGTGAGGCAAGCAGACCCAGACTTGGCCAAAATCTTATTTGTGAGTATCATGATGTTGCTTGATGTCTCGAAATGTAGTTGAATGTATCGTCAAATCTGGCTACCCTAGAGCAAAACTGACGAGTCCTTGGCAGCCTTCAGTCAGCGCTCAGGCCTTTGCTCAGCAAGTGATTAGACAGGACATTGGCTATTCGAAAGCACCTTGGATGATGCCGTGGCGTTTAGCACCACCCAATGCCCTTTGTTCTCAAAATCGAGTTATGAGCCCCTCTCATTGACATGCCAAGAGTCTGAAGAAATGCCTCCTTTTGGTGAAACAAGGGAAACCGTTGATAGTCATCCACGTGCCCCTCAACGTAGCACCGAGTATTGACATTTACAGACCCCTCCTTGCAATTCATCGTCGTCCGAGTTACAGAATGCAGGAGCCAATCCAAGCAGACATACAGGATTCGATTACATCCATGCGGGGAACTAAGACTCCGCTGGGACGTGTCTGCTCACCGCCAGTCCCGGTCGTGATACCCTCAGGCCAATAGTAACGTGGCTGAGCTCCTGCTTTCTATATTGGGAGAGGCAGAGCCAAGACATCTCTATTTTCATGTCCAGCAGACTAAAGCCAGAAACAATAGTTTCATCTGGACTCCGTTCTGGACGAGCAAGACCATGGTCATAGCAATACGCGAAAGGATCCATCGCCAACCCCGCGTTTAGCGCCGGCTGCAAGCAGAAAAAAAGAAAAAAAAAGACGTGGCTCACGGGCATCTTGCCAGGAACAGGCACGGAACAGGGAGTGAGGCATTTGGCCGAAGCGGGTTGAAGCGGCATGTTCCCTGAAGCAGAAGGGTTATCGCGGATGACATCGCCAATCGCGGGATCGTCAAAGAGTATCGATCGACGAGCAGCAGAATCGATGTTAGAACAAGATTCTGGAAATCAACTCGAGTTGCAATTGCGTCGCACCCTCTTGGGCTCACATGGTGGATATGATGATATCTATGGCTTGGTCATTGTCAGGTAAACTTGGAACTTGATCATGGCAGATCCAGGTTATGGCGACGGGAACGAGCTTCTGGTTAGAGGAGCGCCCACGTGGTGCGCTGCCATCCATCGCTATCCGTACCGCTCCAACGAACAACGTCGCGAGGGACCACACTCTTTGCTCGCTAACCGTATGATTGTGGTGCCTCTTGTATGTCATTGCGCTGCTAGATGGACGAGACAGCGCCTTGAAGCTGCTATCGAGGACAGGAATTCAATCGTCATCCTCAAACAGAGGCAGAACTCTTCTAGAACCTTGCTGCCACCAGTCTTACCTCAGGTCACTTTCCCAGCGAGCAAGCAGTAAAGGGTACTTTGAACAGAATTCTCTACCAACTGGGATCAGCCCAGCAGGACAGACTTGTGATCCCCGAAGCCACATGCTGCGATCAGATCCGGCCAGCGCCAGTCTTGACTCTAGACGGCTAGAGAGCTCTCGTGAGGAGGGGCCTTTTATCAATCTCCGCCTACCAACATTTGCTATTCCTATCAGAGGCTCCCCTGGACAAGAACCATCGAAGATCTTCCTTTGGCTTCGCTCGTTCTGGCGGTGGCCGCTTGTTCCCCAGGATCCCCTCCCTCAGCTGCCGGCTGCAACCTGGCCAGTTATGGGGGCCCGGGCCTAGATTTCGCATCGACACAAGAGTGCTAAGCCGATCTTACGGGCATATGTAGAATTTAGGCTGGAGCTGAATCTTTGGCTTCCTTAAAGGTCTCATCTAGCGAAGCATTAAGAAGAGACGGAGAAACGAGATCTCATTGGTCGAGATATCACCGAGATGCTGATCAGATGCGAAGCCCGTTGACGGCCCCGCCTTTGCCCGAGGAATCGAAGCTCTCTTCCTGTCCAATCACGTATCATTAGTCTGGCCATTCAATTCAGCCCAACGGTGCTGGCCGCGATGCTGATGACCACCGTCACAAGAGCCTCGCCGTAAACAGATCTGGGGAGCATCTGACTTTTAGCATCCGTCAGCAGTCGGGGAGATTTTCATTCATAGAAGCCAAGAGGTGATGTATGTTATCTCTATCCTCCCCTCGCAGCTCGTCACACAGGCGCTTATTGTGAAGGTGGATGTGATGGATTCTGCAGCAGCCAGTCGATAGTCGTACGTAGGACTGGATGGTGTCATGCAGAGAAACAGACTGCCCCTCACCACCACACTGAACCTCTCTTCCCAGGGCCAGGTTATTGGTCTTTGCCAGCTTCTGTGGTGCGGAGAGCCCAACTCCTGCAGGTCCATGTTCATCGAGTCCGCAGGGATGCCGTCTGGAAGAATGGTCGTGTGTCTGGTGTAGCATCGGCATCATGACACTCAAAGTTATCACTCCACAGGCGTCGCAGTTCTCCGTGGGGGTGTCTATCTGCCCGATGTGGAGGCATCTTCAACCTCGTCATCTTTATCGTCGGACCTTGCGATCAATTGAGATGTTTATTATGAGTCCCCTAGCCGCTGCTTGAAAGCCATAGCAACCAGATGCTGTATCCACCTCGAGCGGGCTGCAGGGGTGAAGCGAGACCTTAGAGACGTCGTGCAACTTGGAAATGCAGGCCTCGTGATGCCATGAGTTGGGCGGCCATCATTCGTCCAAAGAGACTTGTTTCCAGGGATATATGCTGCAGCTGGTCGCCTATTCCACTAGGCCGATGAATAGGACGAGAGAACAGCTGTCGCCGTGGTACCTTGCTGGAGCTATCGTCTCTAGCTGCATCCCAAGAGCTGAACAAGGAACAATCCCAAGCTAAAGAGCTCATGCGATGCTCGTCGCTATAGTGATTGCAAGCAAGTTCCTTGAAGCAATCGACCTGACCGCACTTCGATATCACCAGGACAGCTCCAAGCTTGGCCTGTCTTAGCCCAAGAGCTCTTTGAGCTTTGACAGCTCAAATTGCCGATCCCTAGAATTTTACGGGTACACACCGAGGAATTGATCGACGATCTGACCTCGTGGTAGATCATTTGCACTTTATGCCATCAACTCTTGCGAATTGATATTGCAAGCGAGACCGTTGCCCAATTGATGTCGGATGGCCTCAGCGCATCGCGACCAGGTCAGCCCAAGAGGAGCAGCCAGTCAGCCAATATGCGTTGATGGCCCAATCAAGCAAGGTGAAAACACTTGCATCGTCAGTTGAAAAGTGATCTGTCGTTGCTTGTGTTGGACTTTGGTCATCCATTTAGAGACCCTCAACAGCTGCTTTACGTGTATTCAGTCCGCCTCATCGCTTCACTTCACTGCTAAGCTTGCCGAAGATATTCGTCGTCATCAATGTGGATGTTAGCTACGCTCAGCCTTGTCAAGTATGCTGAAATAGAAACAGCTTTCGCGTTCAGCACCGCCTCATCAACTCAGCTGCTCCGGCTTAGATATTCGTATAGCTTCTCACTAATTAAGGCCAGCCTCACCGCCTCTGGGCTTCGTCCCGCTCCCTCCCGTTCCGCTCATCCCTCCCGCGGGCACCTCCAAATACCGATCGGGCTGACCAAGGACCCCGTATCATCATGGGGATCGTTTGTAGGGCCCTGATGAACGCCTGGTCGGATCCCAAGAACGGGTGTTGCTTTTGCTGGGCTGATTGCTTTTGTCAGGGTATTCCTGGGCAGGCTGGGCTGATAGATTCATGCGTAGAAATCCAGCTTTGCGTTAGTCATGATGCTCAAGTTCAAAATTCAACTCCACCTGGACCCTGAAACTAACTGTGCTGATCCTGTCAGCCCGGACCTTCGGATACATCATGGCTCATTCTTACTACCTACCTAGGCAGGAGTTTTACAGAGATTTCATCAGCGTGGTTGCAAATTACTCCGAATCTGATCAAGATCGCAGCTCAAAGAATTATTGAGTAAGGATGATAAGGGGCCACTCGCCACACCAGCCACTCAATTAAAAGGTACTTGCGATATGGGCTTGGCGTAGCAGAGAGTGATGTACCGTGTATTCTTACACCTACGGAATCACGAAGAACCATTGATATGTATCTTCCTGGAAGTTTATGCAAGTTAAATATGCATCAATTGCGCATGGAAAATGTGTTTTAAAGTATTAGGCCTCTGGTATATGAGTAAAATAGGTAGTCCTTAAAAATGATAGGTACCTTGACGTGAAGTTCTCAGCATTCTTCGGACATGGACATCAGTAAAGTCCTGTAATTCCTACAGTAAAACCCGTCCCCGAACCTGGCATCAGTCATCCGTTATTCGGCTCACTGTGATTCATTGCGCCCCGCGGCTTACGGCTTCTCAGCGAGGTACGAGAACGCGCAGGGCATGAGGTACTTGAGGCATTACCTGACTCATCTGACTCGGTACCTTAAACACATCTATATTGCCACTGAAATGCATGTACCTCTACGCGTCTCGACTCGTCATGGCCGCGTACCTCCAGCGAACCGCGCCACATGCCCACCGCTGAATCAGGCCTTGAGTGGACTCAGAGTACGCTGAGCCTGCCATTTCTCATAACTGACCACTGACAGTCAGCGGGCTCATGTCACTAACCTGGTATAAGTGCGGGCTGCAGCAGCTCTTGGCTTGAGGCATTCGATCCCCTTCCATTGCTGGCTTCTGAGCAGGATTTCTCCATTGGTCGTGACGCTATTCGTCGAGGTGCATTAGAGACAAGAAAACAACACCAATCCGTTACCAAGCATTCTGCTCCGGCGCGTCAGTTCACTTTGAGGTGCTAGTCAGCTCATGATAAATCGCCGCCGTCTACGTTAGTTTCGCCGCCGCCGACGGGACGCAGAAGCATCAGTCAAAGCGAGTCAAAAAGGGGCTGCAAGAGGCGACTTTTGACTCTGAGGTCTTTTCAAAGTCCTACAGACCATTAAAGCACGATTAAAGTAAAACCGACTCGCCACGTACCTGATTCTTTGCCTTTTGGAGCAAGGGAGAAAATACCCTCATCCAATTAGTGTTTAGTCGTCTATTTCTTTTCGATTCTCGCTCCACTTCAAGTACCTCTTTTGCTTGTCAACGCCTCAGGCAGCAAGTTTTCGGAACCAAGAAGGTACCTAGGTAGCTACAGCTTCAAAGCCCAACCACCCTCGTGAAAGCAATCCATCACGCCTTTGAGTCAAACCACCCGATTCTCTCTGTCTGATCGATAGTTTCCTGCTTTTTTTTCACTGTTACTCGGCCTACCAATCGACCGGACCCATCTAGCAGACCAGTTGACCCGACTCTCAAGGCCTGAACAACGACCAAGTCACGACTCAAACTCCACCACCAAGTTCGGCTCCATCAAGAGGGACTACTTCAGCACCACTCCAGGGGACCACCTCAGGACCAACAGCGACCACTAGCAACTGCTGAGCACCACCAGACCACGGGTGGACCGCTTTCGACCACCCCCAAAGGCGACCCTCCACGAGGGCCCCCTTCCTGGCGTCTGATCGTCGACTCTAGTCCCTCTCTCCGTGGTCTCTCTACCGACCCCAGCACCCACGAATCAGTCTACCCTGTCCGCTACCACTCCTCGCCCGTGACCTCATCTGCTCTTGTTCTTCAATACCCCAACGACCGCTCTCTCGAACCTCTCGCATTGTTCCTCTGTTCCCTGTGGACGTGAACAACCAAACAACACCACCAACTTTACATCTTTTCTCGGGTTCAGCAGCCGGCTGCTCACGCAAGTATTCTCGCCTTCCCAACCCTGGTCTCTCGTTTGATCCAGCATTTAAATCAACTTTTCCTGGTTCTACGGTACCCTGCAAATCTGAGCACCCACTCAACTTGCTCTGGCGACGAGACACAGAGACACCGCCCCCATAAGCCCAGACCACCCTTGACCTGCGACCGCCTCCCGCTATCGCTGGTACAACAACACCAAATCATACCCAACTTGGCCTTAACTTACAAACAGCCACCGCCTGGCCTACCCCTCGACGAAACAGCCTCATCAGGATTTACTGAGCCTCGCCCTTCCGACGACCTTCGGATCGATGCAATAGACAGCCTCGCTTGACTGTCTAAGCTAAATACTCGACACTGTCTAAGCCGGTAGTCGACAACAGATTCTATCAACCATGGCTTCTACTCCTGATCCTTATAAAATCTTGGGCGTTTCCAAGGATGCGCAATTGCCCGAGATCCGATCTGCGCATCGAAAGCTCGTCCTCAAATGCCACCCCGATAAGGTCCAGGACCCGACGTTGAAGGCCCAGAAGCAGGACGAGTTTCAAAGGGTCCAGTCTGCTTACGAACTGCTCGCGGATGAGAAGGAACGGAAACGTTACGATGACCAGGCCCGACTTGCAGAACTCCGCGAGCAGATGCGAGCCAAGACGGCTGCAGCCTCATCAAGTCGACCGGCTACCACAACAAGCCCTTCATCAAGTCGACCTACGCCTACATCTACTACATACAAATATGAAATTCACACCAATGACCGCACCTTCAGGAGCAGGCCACCTTCGCCCAGCCCTCGGGATCGTTCATCATACTCGCGCTCTTACGAGGAGGATCCCCGCGGTGCTGAGATGTTTGAGGGCATTCGAACCGTGAGGAGGGAAAAGTCTTATCAAGACAAGACCTCGAAGCGTGACGAGAGGGAACGAGAGAAGGAACGCGAGCGAGAGCGAGAAAAGGAGTACGAACGAGAACTTCGAGAAAGAGAGAAGGAGAAGGAGCGTGAACGGGAGCGACGACGAAGAGGCGAGGAGGCTATGCGTCGGGCAGAGAAGGAAGCCAAGGAAGCCCGACGTGCCGAGAAGAAGACACGCGACAAGTCTCGTAAGAGAGAGACTGAGGAAAAGAAGCGACACACGAAACCTTATATCGAGACGTACGATGAGCCTATTTCCAAGTCTGACAAGAAGAAGTCGAGCAAAAAGCACGACGAGAGGCGAGATCGATCATCGCATCGAGAGGAGGTGCCTCCCACTACCAGCTCAATGCACCCACCGCCTATCCCTTCAGAATATCAGGCCGAATACCAGGACAAGGCCAGTGCCGCACTAAGTTACATCCAAGCTTCAAGAAGTAAGGGTTCATATGCTGCTCGCCATGTTCAGCCTCCAGCTCCTACCCCCCCTCCTGTCAGCTCACCCTTCGCCACTCCGGACGACGACGATGTGCATCGATCATCGGCCAAGCCAAGACGTGGCTCGACAGGCGAGAAGGCTTACCAGCCTGAAGTTGTTGACGACCCCATCGAGGCCACTCCTCCATCTGCCCGCCCGAACATGTTCAAGTCAGCTACAAGTACCGGCGCTCCTACAACCTCACCGCCCCGACATAACCTCCCAAGGACGAGCACCATGCCTACTGAAGCATACGGTCGCCCAGTGCCTGGTATTTCCAGAGCCAAGACATTCAGCGGTGCATACCCCGAGGTGGACGCCCGCGGTCGAGGCCGCACCAGAATGCAACCTCAGATTCCCGAAAGCGACTCTGAGGACGAGTACGAACGCGCTCGACGAGAACGCAAGGCTCACCGCAGCAGCAAGAAGCATCGCTCACCCGAATCGCGTGGTGAGCATGTGATGCAGTACCGAGTTGACGGCGGCCGCACGAAGCTCCAAAACTCTTATTCACGCGCTGCTGAGCCCGACTCTTACTCTTACTACGCTCAACCCGGCGTTCCCGGAGTTCGCGTTGTTGAGGGGCGCCCTTCCATGGCGTCTCGCGAAGCTAGCTACTCGAACAACTACGCCAAATACCCCAAGGTCAAGACTTCAAGTTACGGCGACATACAATACAGCGAGTACCCAGCCTACCGCGAGGCGTATGCTGCTTAGAAGCGAGTTATGAGCCAGACCATCCTGTTATTCGACTTCATTTCACGGCGTTTGCACGCATGTATTCCATATCGGTTCTTTTTACGATCTTAGCCTCTGATTTGTTTTTGTCACTTGTTTCACACTTTAACGAAATGAAACGAATGTTTGTTTACGAAATACGAAATATACCTCGATCGCAAATGGTGATTCGGGATGCGGGATGATACAAGGCGTGAGGGTGGATGTTTGTTTTCAGTTTTGATCGAGCTTGGCTCCTGGCATCTGGATGGACTGGATCACGGTAGAAAGACAAGTTTGCATGATAGACGTGTTTCTTGACTTGATCACTGTGTCGCATAGTTGTACCCAGAGCCGCTCACTGTACGCTGCAGGGAGCGCGGCATGCATGGCATCGGAAGGGATTGGCGGCTTTCGTTTTACATCATTATCGGCGTTGGGGATACCACACTCGTTCAGGTTTCTTAGGCAGGAGATGACAGCAGATAGATAAGCAGGCTCACATTGCCTTGTGGCTAGAAATGAAGCTAATTCGCTCGCACTTTTCCCTTAATGACTTGCTTGTGTTGCGGGCTTGGATGTACACGGACACTGACCTCTGATAGTGGCAAACGGAACTATCTGAGGAGGTTGGTAAGATGGCGATCATAATTAACGCCACTCTTCAAGGCGTAGGTTTGTGAGGCAATGACCGTGGAAGCACAGTCCCGTGAATCCGGTACGTATACTCTCACTGAGTTGTCAATGTGTTTAGCCGCCTGTTAGTCATAGCTTTCACGGCAGAGGGCATTCACCTGGTCCGTCTCGGAACAAACAACTCAACACTTTTGGTCGCAGCACAGCATGGGACTTGAAAATAATCACCTAAGTCCGGGTATATGCAGAAGCCCTCGATAGTGGTCCGATTGAGACAGAATTCTACTGATAGCACCCGTTTCAATGGGAAGCGTGGCGGCAGGTAGTTTGTAAGCAACATCTGGTGAGCATTTGGACACGCCTGACTCAACGGACGGCTAGATGAGTTTCACGTAGAACAAAAACGGGGATATGCTTGAATGCGTTGCAAGTTTTGACTGAATTAGTCTAGCAATGCAGGTTGGCAGGCGGAAGAGGGATCCGTCGGAAGGATTGTTGCATCATAGGTACGAGACAACTCATAACCAAGTTGTGACTACGGATAGTCGCTGTATTGCAGTAAAATGTGCTTCTGCCATAGCCTTGGTTGTTCAGTGGGCGCCTGCCTGGCCGTGAGGCGAATGAGAGGTCTTTCCTCAACTTCACAAGGATCTTGAGCGTGTTAGCTTGCAACAAGCGGATACTGTACAGACCTGATACTCAGCAGGATACTGCGAAAACATGCCATGTCATAGATATCGCGGCTTCATGCTTGTTTGCCAGGTGAAACGGAGATTCTGTCGCGTTCCTTGGCTGGAATGCAATTCGAGTGACGACAACTTGATCGCTCTTTGTACAGAGGCATTAGGATGTCATAGGTTTGAGTCGTACCTTCCCATACCCTCAATACCTGCACGCGAGCCAACGGACCTATAAGGTCAACTCCTTCCCCAACTTGACAATGCTTCCTCAGACTTCCACAGGACTTCTCCCCCTGTCTTTGATCTTTGTCTTATATTATACATCACGTCACTTCATCAATAAGCATGGCGACCTGGCGTTGAATCATCTTTCTCATGTCATGACATATTTAGAGAGATCAAAGACAAGCTTGCTACGACGCAACGACCTCAAAGTGTCGCTTCTTTATCAACGAAGCAGTGCGCTGGACAAGCGCGACTCTCTTCCCCGACACGGTGCGCGGGCGTACAGCCAGAAGGAAGAGACACCAGATTGTCGTGTATCGAAGGAAATTAGTGCACAAGTTTCTGCGTGCATTGCATGCTCCTCCTTCACAGGGATGACATGATTGTCTTGGTTCTGTGCATCGCTCACTTATCGATACAATATTCACACCTCCAATGGATCAACGTCAGGGGTCCATTCAGACAAGCATTGCCGAGTGTCGAGAATGCGTTTGTCGATGCTGGGGCACGAGACCATGTTCAGTCGCACGAGTACCGATCACGACTGGGATGGACCCAATACTCGTCTCTCATACTCTACCAGCTTCCCTGACACATCGGCCAAACCTCATCTGAGACCATTGGTCCATCCTATTCGCCAATACATCACCGAGCCCAGAATAGATGTTTGGTCCAGAGAGTGGACCACTTAGTCGCTGGTTCAACCGGTACCAGTTGATTCTATATATATTGTCTGCGACCATCGGAAGTTTCAATGAACTCACCTTTGGGCTTTCCAACAAGCTTGGAGTTGGGCAGTGGCAAAATTGTCTCTGCTTCACAGAAACCGTTCGGCACCTCAGTGGTGACTCGCCATCCTCAACGTCCAAAGACATAGGGTCGATTACCTCGACTCTATGCCTATCCCGTCTATGACTATCCTGAATGGAGAAAGACTTCAGACTTTACAAAGCCAGTAGATAGGAACCATTTGCGTTTAACCCCGTCGTATGTACCCCAGCACAGCATCTGCCATACACAAACTAACTGACAGATTCAGCATGACTGTGCACGACAAAGTGACAACCACAGCTGTGGTTTATACTCGCTAGCGCCAAAGGCATGAAAATGTTTGAAGAACGCCTTTTATATATACCCGACTCATCGAAATGTCGAGCAAGTTGCCCAGAATTGATCTCGGCAATTACTGCAGAGCCAGTAAGTCTCCAAGTCATACAGGAGACCAATACGACAAGATCATACCAGGGCAATGTCACTATTCAAGCAACGGTGTCGTCCAAGCGGTGATAACCTTGGTTTTGCATCTACATGTTGAGGGGCCAGACCCTCGTTACACATTTTTGGAGTAAGCCCAGCTCCGAATGTTTACCAGAGTTCTGTTCTATCGTTCTTGACACGGCTGTCCCAGTTCGTCTCTACCAAGCCTATGCATCTTGCTACTGGGTAAATGCTCAGGTGGATGATCGGGGACGGATTGGCTCCATATCTGGGATCTGCATCACCTCGCGAACGAGTACTACATTTATGTCGCCACTGGTAAACCGCTTGCATCAGCCATGGAGATGAAACGATCACCGAAACGCGTTAAAACCCACCAAAAACAAACCAAGGGTGTGGGGTTCTTATTCCTTTACGAAGTCCGAAGTGATGATTGTTACTCAGGCATATGACTCTTCGATGTCCCATCACGCAGGGTGCTTACCAAGGACGCACCATACCTCTTTCAATGGATGCCTAAATAGTATCGCATTGACGCCTTTTCCTGAACAGGGCGAAATCCTTTCAGTGACAAACCCAAATCGCCGTCCCCTTCTTTTAGAAGCTCTATCAGCAACCCTGATACGACGCACAACACCCGTATCTCCCAAAGGACAAGCCCTTCACCAACAAAGGGCATGGTCTCCTGGGTGTTGCAACTAGCTTCAGGCGTATCTGTCACATATATGGACTCTTGGTTTCACCCTCAGATATGGTAGGACATACCTATCCCTACAGTTCGTTGACGGCCAACTTGCATGCGCCAGATTTTGCAAAGGGGCCTGCTGTGGACCCTGAAGCTTCAATGGCACAACAACTTCGACCCTTTGAGAGACATACTTCAGAGAACGCTGAGCGCACCAACTAGGCAAATACGCTTGAAGCCAGAGCCGATGAGATGGTGGGGCTATGCTCATTCATGATTTCACCACCAAGTCGACAAAGCACAACGGAACGAGCTCTTTCAGGTTAACTCGGAAGTTGCTGGCAAAACCTTGAGTGCCGAAGTTACTGGTTCTGCGTTGTAAATCAAACGACAAAAGAAGTGCGAAAAATGCGGCAAGAGAGCAATGCGTCTTATCCCCATCGATATCCCATCAATCTCTCAAGATGCCATGTGGGAGTACCACCACACGTCCGTGTATTGTGTGGTATCCACTCACTTATATAACCCAAGCTGTCTTATACTGGCTCAAGGGTCAAAAGTACATACTACTCTCAACAGTCGAAATCAACAGTATGTCAGATATACAGTACGCACTCCAAGACACCTTGAAAACGCGAATTCCCAAGTGCACATCCGAACCTCAAATGGTTGTTGACCCAGATGTTGAGATACCACCGTCAATTTGGAATGTTGGCACACTGTCTGGACTATTATAAATACTCTCACTTTCTCTGGACTTGGACTTGATTCTACCAAGCTTTCCTTTCCTTCCCAAGTGGTTATGAGCCCAGAGCGTTTACATACACTCGGGGCCATTCATGCATCGCACGATACCGAGTGATCTTGATCAGGCAGCAACACGTATCAGCTATCGGGATGTTCCTACACGTATATTAACGGCTCGACAATACGTGTCCGGCCCATATACTCAAAGAGCCGGCAGCTTATGTGGATCAATTCTGATGAACTGGAATTCACATCCAAAAAGCCAGCATCACGCCTGAGACGACCACTATCACGATCCTTGACGGCTCAGCTCCAGACTGACATGAGACGATACTCCTAGTCCGAATTCAACACCGTCAACAATCTCTACCATACCAGACTTTCCACAACTGAACAGTCGGTCATACCACCCAAAGCCTAATATGCCGACCTTACGCTGAACGTGTCCAGTGCAAACAGATCCGCAGAGCTCCGGACTAACGTATCAACATCCTTACATCGGCCCCGCCTCCTGAACGTCATCTTCAACCACCTGTCGAGACTTCACCATTGGGTCAGGTCAACGCGTTTAATAGAGCTGCCAATTCCAAACAGCAAACTCCCTGCTAAGGCTACGAGGCTAGATGGAAAGCGGTCCCACGGTTGCATTATTCAGATCTTTCTTCGAGTCACGATCCTTCAAGAGCATGATGGAAAAACAGAACCATCAAAAGAATAATATCATCTGGCGCCCATCGGCCACATGGACTCATGAGGAGTATAGGGAAGAACTCAACTCTATGGATCTCAGGGAGCCTGGCACCAAGGACACAGGCAGGTTTGATTTGCAGATTCAGAGGCTAGTTGTCTCCAGCCACCAAGGCACACTAGCCATTGGAAACATTCATTGCGGTTACATTTTGATCCTTCTCATCCGGTATAGGCATGTAACCTTGACAACAATGATTCCAGCAAGACATGGGATGTTTTATCAGACCAAGTCACAGACAGCATCAGCACTACGACAATAAGCAAGCGCAGTTGAGCGTGAAAGAAAAACACAGCCGAATCAAGAAACCAGGCTGTTGTTCGATTCAAAATAAACGAGCCCCGAACAAGACGGAGCCGAGGTCACGAGAGGATCAAAGAATAAGTCCACGCGGTGAGGATGATCTTGGTATTAACATGTTATCACGATTATTGTATATATTTTGTGGAATCTATCAAATGTCTAATTTATGCCATATATCATGTCGCTCTGGTGCAGCGGAGCGTAACCACTGCCCATCACGGTGACAGGCGAGTCGCCCAGCAACGACACATCTTGCAGGCAACATAACAGACACTCGGCTCGGGTAAGTTTCATATCAATACCTATTCACTTTTGAAGCAGACAACTGATGCCGAATCTTGTGTTGGTGCCTGATTGCTCTTCAACCCCTCAATTTGCCCCTCAACTCTGACGCAACCATCGTGAAGCATCAGCAAGTGCTCCTCTCTTCTGCCTATAGTAGCAGAGTCTGCAAGAGATTCCATCCTAGGTCGGGGATACCATTCACACTGCTCAAAGGTAAAGTTCCTCTTTCGTCTTAAACCTCGCTCACTCACGATAGTGTAGGCGCACTACAAGCGCCTCCTTCAAGCTCGCCTCGAATCCTTCGCACGTTATGTCGCTCAATCAAGAATCCCTTGATCCGCCCAACGGATATTATGTCATCGACTGTCCCAACCCCCCTGAGAGGGACACTCTCACCTGTCCCTACATCGGCTGCGATGGATTTGTTTTCGCCTCTGTCGAAGAATGCTAGAAGCACGAAGACCGCTGGCACCAGGAGACATACGACTGTGGACAATGCCTCAGCAAGTTCGCTGCTGCTTCGGCGCTCGAACGACACGTTCGCGATACTCGACACAGAACCAAGTGGCTATGCCGCGATGACGAGTGCGAAAAGATTGGAGAGGTGTTTGACACTAGCGACCTCTACTATGAGCACGTCAAAAAGTCGACTGGCCATTTTGTTGAAAATGAAGACAACGAAGCTGATCCCGAGGGCTCTGCGTTCTCACCCTCTGACAGTTTTGATCGCATGAGTACAGAGGACGATGTATTTGGGCCATTCTTCCCGCCTGCCACGTCCGATCTCAATGTCTGCACTGAGCCCTGCTGTCGTCACTTTCGTACCGACTATAAATGCAAATCCGAGTACATTCGCCACGTGGGCACCGGTTTTCATCAACTCGCCGGCAGCTTGACCAGGATCCTCCTCGCTAGCATGTCTTCCAGACCCGCTATCGAAGCTGAGCAGGAAGCCATTCGATCTCTGCGATGCACTTCTCCTCGATGCTCTATGTTTGGACAGGTTTTCAAGACGGCCAACCAATTCTACAAACACCTCTCCGAGGACGATCATCGCGATGGATGGTCTGTCAAGCTTAACGACGAAGATCTTGACTACAATGACAAAGATGAGTTGCCTGGGATTGAGCTTTACGCAAACGGCCACAAGGGCAAGTGTATCAATGAAAAGTGTCCCAGATTCGGGGCAAAGTTCGATTCGTACTCAGCCATGAAGCAGCACAGCAGATCGTTTGGCCATGCTTTAACTGAAGAAGATTTGGCGTCCACCGAAGAGTCGGGCGAGGAGATCTGGAAAAAGAGCGACACGCATGGCATGGACGTCACCGAGGACGAGGCACTCTGGAAGTGTATCAAGCAAGGATGCAAGGGGTATGGCAAGGTCATGAATCGGGTTGGAAATGCCAGGAAGCACTTCACCTCGGATGCTCATCTCATGGCTGCCGACGAAGTGTCTTCTTCTGATGAGTCGCACGAGGAGATCGAGGGCATGGGAGTCTCACAAGGACGTTGGATCTGTGTCAAGGCAGGCTGCAAAGCCATGGGGAAGGCCTTTGCTCACATTGGATCTGCGAGACAGCACAGCCGCTGTGCTACACATGTCACAGCTGACGAGAACATGGCTACTCCAGCTCAGCCCGCCATTGGTGTTTTCACGACATCAAAGCATCCATCGCTAAACCCTCTTCTCACCCCTATTGATGTATCGGGCTCAACAATCCATGTCAGTCCTGGAAGTCCCTCCGCTGGTCGAGGAGCCGGCTTCATAACGTCTCGAAAGAACCAGACGCCTACAACCGTCAAAGCCCGACGCTCCTCCACCACAAAGGCGCAGATGGAAAAGCGACAAACTGAGCTCGAGAAGCAGAACAAGGAGTTGGAGGACAGAATCGCGAAGCTCGAAGAGCAGATGAACCGTGTTCTTCGGCCGCAGAGCCTGCGGGTTCCTCAGACTGTTCCTCAAACGCCTGTTGTGCAGGCAGCGCGTATCGAGACTCTGTCCAGATATGTGCGAGCGTCTTTTCGTCCTGTTCTGCCCACGGATGAGTGAGGAGTTGAAAACTAACGTGTCAGGGGTTTTGACGATATTTGCTCGGAATGATTTGTTCTTGTAGAAACTTGAGAATGGGGTAAGCATTGCTTTACATGGTACATGGAAGTGTAAGAGTCTAGATACATGAAATGAAAACGAAATCTGTGCAGGCCGCCCTTCGAATCACCAAGTGAAACCGTCCTCGGTCTCGTGGAAAATTTCATCAACCGTCTCCTCAGTGGCTTGGGTTTGGACAGCACCGTGGGTGTCAGCAAGGGAAACATCCTCGTGAACGCCGGCCTCCGCAACAGCTCCCTGATCAACCGAATCCTCAGAGGGCTCGCCAAGAGAGCCATTCTCACCGTTGGCCTCAACGCCAACCTCGTTCTGTTCCTGGGGCAAGGTCACTTGATCCACTCCAAGAAGCTCTCCGGTGCAACGAAGCTGGGTCCCCTCAATCTCGACATCAACCGCCTCTTCAGAGCCAAAAAGCGACTCAAAAGCCTCTCGATCGACATAGAGTTCCATCTCTGGAAGTTCAGCAACCTCGTCTTCATCCTCAATAACAAAAACCTCGAGATCAACGCTGGAGTAATGGGATGGCATGCCCACAACTTGAGCGTCGTGAAACACGTTTGGCTCGTCATCGGCGTCGGAGTAGAATGGCTGCTCGTCGAAAAGGTTGTTAACTGTGAATTCGTCATCAAACTCTTCCTCGTTGTCCATGTCGGTATCCGAGTCTGAGTCGGAACTGTCGATTGAAGCTGCATCCATGGCTACAGAAGCGTCAGAAGAGTCAACGCCTGCGGCTTGGTCGAGTGAAGACTCTTCAGTTACGAGCATGTGCTCAGTTTCGCCAGCAGACGCAACACCGCTTTCTTGTTCGTTCACGTGCTCTTCCATCTTCTCGTCCTTTCTATACAGAATCTCGATTGCCTTGTCTGCTTCAGCTCCCTAGACAGGCAGCAGACTCATGCCAATCTGGATATCTTCCAGCCCAAGACCCAGAGCTCTCGCCTCATCCAGCTTTCGGTTGGTCTTCAGGATAACTTCCTCACGCACCAGAGGACCAGCTTTCTGAGCCTCATCACGACTGACAAGCTGAGCCTGGATGGCATCGTGGAGAGATTCCTCGGTAGGGTCCCAGGTGCGGCCAGGCCAAGTAGGGAGACAGTCATCACCAACGGTAATGTCAGTGAAGTTGGCACCGACTCGCTTGGCTTGCTCCAAACGTGCGTTGGAGTTGTAGAAGAGGTAGTTTTTGAACTCTGCAGTCATAAGATTGACGGGTAAACCGTCGAGGCGGAGTTCACTGTGCTCCTTGACTTTGGCGACAACCTCATTCTCGCCTATCTTCATTAGCCAGAAACTGGTGCTAAGCAGATAAAAACGTACTCATTGTCTGAGAGGACTCGGATGAAGCGTCAGAGATTTCGATAGTAACGGGTTGAGTGTCGGCATCATCAAGGCGGCGGCGAACGTTTGAGGGACCCGACAGGTTGGGGTCATCGGCGCCCGACATATCGTCGGCAGGACGCTTGCTGTTGTTCATTTCTAAATAGATGAAATAAGAGTTATAGGAGATAGAGGAGATAGAGGAGATAAAGAGTAGCCGAAAGGTGGTAGGTGCAAGAAATGGACCCCTAGGAGTAGAGTTGACGGTGAGGGAGAGGGAGGAGGAATTTCGAGCGAGGCCTCAATTAGGGCTCACCCAGATTGGCACTCACCGAAACGATGCGACCTGTAGGCTACTGAAACGAAAGATTCATAGAGGCCAGAGTCTACTATGCAGTGCCAGTCTATTGAACAGTCTGGGTGAGTGTTTGCCAAGAGGAGGTTTGCATTCTTTGTCAACTATAGATGGGTGCTTGACTCGGATGGGCGTTTGTCGAGACTCTTTTACTCGAAGATCTTAATCTGCCATGGCTGCTGCAGCTCAAGTTCAATGATATCGGTTGCAGTTATAGGATAGTGGTGGGATGCAGTCCTGGTCATTGAGAACGGACTGCAGACCACCCTACCAGGTGCAAACAGAGCTAGGAGAGCAACATAGTCTCAAAGATCTTGTCACTTTAATCATCTTATACTAACCAGCACAAGCCTTGACGCATATCAGTAAGTGCATTCCTTCATCCGTTCAGATAGGGCAGATGTATTCCAAGTGGACTAGAATCACCGTGTCGAGTTGCCCTTATAGTAAAGTGAATATTTCAATTTATGGCAGTGTTTGTAATATCCCAGATGTCTCCTGGCCGCGGAGTTCACTCACATTACAAGGTCAAACGGAATCCAACAGGATTGAAACACTACCGATAAGAGGAACTCTTCAATCCAGCTCACCAAACGTAAAATACTGGCAATAGCTTCAAACGACACAGAATACACATAATGAAACAAACAGAACGGCTCCCTCATGGCTATATATAAGTATATAACACTCAATGTCACTTCACGATGCCCTCACCATCAACACTCCCCGGTATACCTAAGAGTTTCCTCAGATACCAACCCCTATCTCAAGCCCAACATGCCTGGGTGCCGCAACTTTTGCTCCGCCCTCCTCAAGGCCATTACCTGTCCCTGCGGCAACGATGAATCCTCCCACGTCGAAGAACCCCCCATCCCCGAGCCAGCGAGCTCTCCAACTCCCACTCAGTCCTCCTGGACCACCATCGAGCCGTACCACAGCGAGCCCGTCCCCGTGGCCGAGACTCCCATGGACCGGGTCCAGAACTGGGTTGAAGGCGTTGCCTCCCGTAAGTACATTGATCGATATAGAGACACAGAGCTGACTGGTATAGGACCCCCTAGCCCTGCTGGCAAGGACACAAAGGCTATTTAGCAACAGATAGGATTGGACAGACTGGGATCAGATGGGACAGAGTTGAGAGATCATCATGTTCATTATTCTTTGAGGTCTAGAAGTGGTTCTTTGGGTGTGCGTATCTCGACATGTTGCGTCGGGTCGCGATGGAACCATAAGAATAAAATCCCTTTATGGTCTGTAACCATTTTCTAGTCCTTCAAGGCCTTGATACCATGTATATCGATCGACGTCCTTGCCGCCGCTTGTCTCGGTGGATGTGGATATCAGAATCGTGCCGTTGCAGACTTTTCGTCGAGACTCTCTATTCTTCATCGTTTCTTTGTCTTGGCCGTAGTCCTTCACTGAATATCACCCATCTCAGCCTCCTCAGTCTTCTTTTCTCCCTCAACCTCTGGCGCATCTACCCCAAGTCAGTCTCAGCCATATACGCAAGATTGAAAAACCTACCCTTCATCTCGGCCTCTCCCTCAGCATCCATCTTCCTCTGGATCGCATAACCCATCTTCTTTTCCAGCTTTCGCGCCTTCTTGGCACTGATTTTTGCCCTGGGACCGCTTGTAGGCAGCAGACCCTTGCGCGCGCCTCGTGTGGTATCGGCCTTTGCGACCTTGTCTTTTGGCATCTCGGAGCGCTTGCGACGCTCCTTTCGGGCCTTGGAGGCGCGCGCCGCAAGACGGTTCTTGGACGGGCCGTTGGGATTGCTTACGGACGGCATTGCGACGGTGTGGGAATGTGTGAGTTGAGGTTGTGGCGATGGAGGATTTGCGACAAGAGTTCCAGGTTTTTTTTACATTCGAGTTAAAAATCTCGGTGAGTGCTCGGTGACTCGGTGAGCGAATGCGCTAAGGCCCCACAGATGTGTTCCAGAACACGGCTGACTGGTGTGTCGGTTCGCTGTGATATGGTATAGATAGACATGAGCAGTGCTATGTTTATATTAAAAGGTAAAACAGTATATCTGGTCTTGAAATTCATGCCCTATCAATTTGCGCCTAATATGTGTCTAATGTCTATCAAACATGCCATTCCCATACCGGTAACCAAACAATCGTTACACTCATACACACGCCACGACGGCGTCAAACAGACTGGTATACGCTCTTGCAAATAATATTACAGCTCTTTCCACCTATCCCATCAAGAGTCGTCTTAATTAGATAGCGCGAGTTTGCTGGTTCCTACCCACAGTGCTTGCGCTGTCCTCGCTATTGGGTCCAAGCATTCGCCGACTAGGGTCATCTTCATCGTCGCTCATCAATCCGTCCAACTCAAATTCTTGGGCATCTTGTATTTGGCCGTCTTCTACCACCAGACCATTGGCGTGGTGGCTGGTGCCAAACTCCTTGGTGTTCAGTGGAGGATGAGCAAGACGGTCCCAGAGGCTGATGAGCATGTTGACAAAGAGGAACATCAGCGATGCAAGCGAGAAGAGGATGAGAATGTATGAGACGTGGTCCATGGCGGAGCCTGCGACGAGAGCCATTTGCTCTTCTGTAGCACTCATGAAGAGGAAGCCCGCGGCATACATGAGCTGCTCGAGTTAGCTGTGTAAGCAGAATTGGGGCTGTTGACTTACAAAAACGGGAATGAATTGGAAGCTGTTGGCAGATCGGCCGTCTTCGGAAACAGAGTGCGCATCCCTGAGAACAAAAGAAATCTCGATAATTCGAGTAATTCCGACACCCATAAGAGCGTATCCGAACATGGTGTGAGTCGCGGCACTAACCATGAGTTCCTGGGGATGAGCAGACATGGCCCAGCCGGTAATTCCAATAACGAAACCAGGGATAAAGTTGCGCTTGGGGTTTCCATCACGGTCCTTGCTCAACCAGATACCAGCCAAACCGGCGCACCACCAAATAATGCCCATGGTCGTGTGTTGCCAATCATTCTTGACCCAATCGGTACCCCAGCGATGCTCGGTAAAAGTGTTGACACAGCCCCAAGCAGCAATCGCAATACTGTCGTAAAACTCCTGAGACCGACCCTGTCTTCGAATCCAGAGCTGGCCGACTAGCAGGAGAATGGTGAGAAGAATTCCGTAGGCGATAAAGGCGCCACCCATGATGAAGTGCGCCGCGCATTGACCGGTGTGATCTCCCTGACAAAAGCCAAGGGCTGTGATGCCGCCAAAGATCATCTGCGTCCAAGACATCACCGGCATCAGTTTGCCGATGAAGGAATGGCACGGACGGATCAATTTTCGGATCTTGCCATTGATTCCCTTCTCCCAGTGACCCTTGAGATAGAGCCCGAGAACAACCTGCGCCACGAGAAGCAGCTGGAGGATGTGCGCAAACTTTCCATGGACGTGATTCGGAATGAATTGGCGGCCTTTGTGCGCATGGCCCAGAAAGAAGCCGAGGATCGCGAGGATCGTGCCAACGGTTTGGGTCGGGACATGCCATCGATTTTTGGTCATCTAGAAATGTTAATGTTACATCGAAATCCATGTTGAGATATGCTTACACCCAAGACCATGCCAATTGGGAAGATGACCCCATAGGCTAGCATCTGAATAAAGATGTGAATCCATAATATTGTATCCTGCTGCTGTCAGGCGATTATCCAAATCATTTTATTCGTAGAGACACACCAATGGTTCTAGAGATACTGTCTCGCCTTCGGGAATCTTGCTTGTATCGTGTTCGTGGGCTTGGGCAGCTGTAGCAAACAGCGCTATTGTCGCAGCTTTGGATAGCAAAGGCGCCGCGAGGGCCTTTGACCTAAAGCCGTCCATTTTGTCTGACTGAAGTCGCGATATTTCAACAATTCAACAATGGTGTTGTGCCGTCCTCTCCGTTGGTGGGGGATCGTCACGATGATCTTGGTATGGCGTTTTGACGGATATAAGTAAACGGAAGGATCGGTTCGATAAGCGAGGTAGTGTTAAGACAGAGCAACTGAATGACTGCCTTTGAATGAAGCTCCTCTAGGGAGCCAGAATAGAGAAGCAAAAGAGGATGAAGACCAAGGGAAAGTCAAAGAATTGTCTCCCCCGTCGCTTTCAAAAGTAAAAGTCCGAGGTCCGATTTCCTTCCCGCCCACACCTCCATAAAACTGGACTAGGGGAGCAGTTGAGGGCGTCATTCCGGAGTATTCGGCAGCTGGTATTACACTTTGACGGATGTGATTGGTGGTTTTTGGTGTCGAGCATTGGCCCATTCACGCTAAAAACCTGCTTGACAGGGGATAACGGAGTTTTCCTGTCAGCTAGAGAATCCCATGTCGACGTTTTGACGGGTATGGGATTGATTGCTCGCTGTCAGTGCTCTCTCATCCTATTGCTTTTTTTAACAGCGTACTATTATTATGTACTACTACCCGTAAATCTGTCATTAGAAAAATATACTTCCTTAGCTAACATGTCCGGAAATTAGTCTTGGCTTCACTTGGTATCTGGTCACATCAACCCATGATTCCTCAACATGCTCGCCAAGAGATATAGTCAAACAGCTGTAGAAGGCCAAGATACTATTGATCTTGATGCATCAGAAGTTGCTATAGAAATGGTTGGGTCCAATTTCCCATGTTCGACAGCTCATACCTGGTTACTGTATCACGATGGTGTTGTGCACCCTGTACCTAATCTCGAATCATACGAGCTGACTGCGTGACGAGGCCTCTGAAACCTAACACACCCTCATAATTCCCCTTTACGGTCGCACATTTCTTCCATGTCGCGCTCTTCAGCATATCACGTAAGACTGTTGCCTTACCATGTCTAATTCTTGCCACCTTACTTGTGCAGCGCGTGTTCAGGGTAAGCAAGACCATATGCCTCGATATAAAGTCTTGTCACAGTCTAGTCTATAACCGGTGTCGTGTCTATTGAAAGGTTGTCGATTATCCCAGTATCGTTTTAAAACAAGCTATACCACTAGCCGAGAGCTCATGCTTGTTTCACGCAACAAGCGCACCATCAAGTCTGCCCATTTTTATCTCCCTCCTTCTGCAAGATGTCTTTGGCCTTGCTCCAGAGCTCTGCCTCCATATCCCTCTCCACCCTCGTCCCCCGACCGTTCAGCCAACCCGGACCTATGTTGCCCACAGCTCCCACTCCGTTGGGTTTCTGCGATGCCAGAATAGGTCCATTAGACTCCTGACGTTGCGGTGCAGCAAGATTCACGATGCCAGTCTCCTCCAGAGCAAAGATCTGACGCTTCATCTTGACGTCGATAGAGTGTAGCGTGGTAAGAAATGAATCTGTTGTAGAGCGGAAGGCTTCCTTCTGCGCCGGGGGATCCAATGATGGGTTGGCGGCTTCAGTTGAGGGATCCGAGTTCTGGTTGGAGTCTGAAGGTATTGTAAGCGTGTTGAGTGCTGTGGCAGTGTGCTTCATGAGCTGGACGATTTGCTGATCGATGGCGTTAAGCTGCTGGATATTTTCTTCCACGGTGAAGGGTTCAGAAGTGTGCGACGTCTCCGCGCCGCCCATGGTAACATCATTCGGTGAAGCCATGTTTGTGACTGATGCAAGTTGAACAGTCGCGATGATTTTGTGTTTAACCGTAAATCGACTTTATGCTTGTGAGGGTTAAACAAAGGCTTCAGAGGAGTTGCCCGACTAGACACGTGTGCAGTGAAGATACTGTATGATGAGAGATCCAATAGTTCTCTTTGATCGATCAAGAATGATTCTTTGACTTCTTGTTGGTAGGATGTTGAATGCGCTTTACAGTTGGAGGTTGAATTGAGGATAGACCTGTTGGTGAGTGAGTACGTACCGCTGCCAGTGCCTGCCCGGCGTCAGTGGGACCGTGCATCTTCACTTCTACTTAACAAGGAGACAGTCAACAGCAGGAAGTAATGTTTAAAGCCATTCAATATGAATTAATTAGCTAAAGGATAGAGCCAGGTTCAATACATCTTCAAAGAGAATCCGTCTGAATTCTTTGTTCCTTAGGCCTCAACGTGATGCCACGCCGCTTAATCCTCGGCTAACGCTCAATCGCGGTCGCAAGCTTCGGCGCGCTTCACCTGTGCACCTTAACCTTATGCATCACCTGAACCTAAGGTTGATGAGCAGCTCTTCTACTTGAGCTCAATTTTCATATATTCTTATTCTTCTCTGATATTTCTTGAGACCGGCTCACACTCTAAATTTCACTCAAGTAGAAGTCTGCTGTTTCAACCTCGACCTTTCATCATCTCCTTAACTCGACTTCAACCACAAAGGAAGGAAGGCATCTGGTGAAAGGAGCCGCCACCAAGAAATCTCCCTTCGAATGCGTCATGAATAACTGCAATTAATCGTCTTTAACTGGCTTCAATTATCGCTCTTGACTCTCATCATGTCTGGGCCGGCTCAAACTCCTGGCGCCCCTGCGCCAGGCTCATATCAAGGCACCGCCGCGACACCTCCAGCTCCTGCAACTGCTAGCACAGGGCAGACGGGTACTACTGGAGGGCCAATGTCCAACCAAAACCTCAACCAAATTGTAAGTCTCACTTTTCATTGTTTCTTTCACTGCCAGGCAACTCTGTTTGTTCATGTTTCCGCGACCACGGCCTATCATTGGTTGTCAGTTACACAAGCATCTCCGATACCAGTCAGCAACTACAATCATCACATGACATTTGCTTGAGCTTTACGATTCACTGCTATCACTATCCTACTGTCTACGCCCATCCCGACACACGTTGAGTGCCGCGGATATCTTGACATGGACCTTGTTAGCCATCTTCCACGCATTCCTGCTTCTTTGCCCATGTCCCGCACAGCACGCATCTCAGAAGCGATGCATCGCGAACCAAGCCAAGACATGACTGATAATTCTGCATAGGTTACAGATTATCTGCTGAAGCGCGGCTTTAATAGAACAGAGGAGGTCTTTCGCCAGGAATCTAAATACTTGGGGCCTGATGGTAAGCCTATTCACCAACTAGCCAGCCTCGGTCCAAAGAAGTACCAGAGAGCTTTCAGTCTGCTTCGCGAGTGGGTAGAGAACAACTTGGACATCTACAAGGTAAGTCTTCTTGGCCTTTAGCCAGGTCTCGCTAACAGCCTAGTTCGAATTGTCCAAACTTCTCTGGCCCATCTTTGTCTATTCTTTCCTTGAGCTGGTCAGCAATGGCTACACAGAAGATGCCAAAGCTTTTCTCAGAGACATCGGCCCTCATTTCCAACCAGTCCATGCAGATGACCTAAAGACGCTTGGAACCATCACGCTGCCCCAGCACATTAACGAGAATCCCATGACAAAGTTGTATAGGGAAAACAAGTATCGGATTCCTCTTAACCAGCATGCCGGTGGCGATCTCTACAACTTTCTCGAGCGCGAATCCGACCAAGGAGGCTCGGTGATTCGACAGCTACTGGCAACATACTGTTCGATCGACACTACAGCGCGAGGGCCAATCACTCCTTTCAGTTTTGAGGCTGTCTACAGAAGATCGAGAAACATGGAGCTGGAGACTGTGGACATCAATGAAGGTATCCCAGGTGTCAACATCGGACTCTCAAACAAGGATGTTCTCGATGCAACTGCTCCTCTAAAGCTTGGCCCTCTCCCCATGGATGCAGACCTTCGTGACGACGTACGCGCTGAAATCGAGGACGAGGAGCGACGAAACCCACCAACTGCAGGCAAAACTTCGCTGCTAGAGGAATTCGACCAAAAGATCAAGCGCGAAGAGAGTGCAGACGCACCAAACAGAGCTGAGCTGCCACTACCGCCTTCCAGACCAAGGGATATCATGCTCGAGATGCAAAAGCTACGAGAGAATCGCGATCGATTCAAGATCGACAGCGCAACCGGAGGCGTGGGTGTACCTATCAGCGCATGCATGTTTACGTTTCACAACACTCTCGGAAGGTAAGCTTCAGATTCCATTAATTGATCTGTACTGACAAGATAGCGTCGCATGTATGGACTTTTCCAATGATGGGCAACTGGTGGCTGCCGGCACGACTGAATCGTACATTCGTGTATGGTCATTAGACGGCAAGGCGCTCCCAACCATGAATGCACACGAGAAGGACGCCAAGTTCAACAGCCGCAAGCTCATCGGACATTCCGGCCCCGTCTACGATGTGTCATTCTCTGATGCCGTATCGGGCCCCCCACAAAAGTTGTTTGGCGACGAAGGAAGATCAAACCCGGCTATTGATACGCGGCCGAAACTGCTGCTATCAGCATCAGCGGATGGCCAGATTCGTCTCTGGTCGCTAGAGTCTTGGAGCTGCTTGTGCCTGTACAAGTCTCACGATGGTCCTGCATTCAGAACACTTTGGGGTCCTCATGGACACTACTTTATCAGTGGTGGCTACGACAAGGCTGTCCGAGTCTGGATGCAAGACCATGCCTCACCTCAACGACTGCTGGTCGGACACGATACAGCCATCTCGGCGCTTGCATGGCACCCGAACGGTCTTTATGTTTTTTCCGCTTCCGACGAGACTGACAAGTCGATCCGTATGTGGTCCGTGGTGACAGGCGCCTGCGTACGTGTATTCACGGGTCACATCGAGTACATCACTACAATGGAGTGTGCACCAAATGGCAAGATCCTAGCAAGCGCCGATTGTGCCGGCAACATCCTCTTTTGGGACCTTGCTAAAGGAACACTCATCAAGCGATCTCGAGGTCATGGTAAAGGCGGAATCTGGTCTCTCAGCTTCAGCGTCGAATCCAACGTGCTAGCGTCTGGTGGACAAGATGGCACGGTTCGACTCTGGGATGTTGAACTGCCTGCTGACCCACAGAAGGCGAATCAACAGGCAGGCCAGGACCAGACCGCGGCGGGAGCAGATGGAACAAATGCAGGGAACCCAGTTGGCGAAGCTTCCCGCATTACAGCTGGAGCAGGACAAACTGGGGGAACTGGCGCGACTGGGACTCACAAGAAGAAGAACAAAGAGGTCATGATCACTCCAGATCAGATCAGCGCGTTCCCAACCAAGAAGACCCCAGTGATGAAGGTCAAGTTTACACGAATGAACTTGGTGATTGTGGGAGGCTGTTACGATCCCGAGCGTTAGGTGCGAGAGGGACCCGACCCAGTTGAACGTGAGAAATATCGAAGGAAACTGTTTGCCGCCAAGTTTGGGATAGATTTGGGACTGGAGGCAGCGACTTGCCCTTCAACATGAGGTACAAAGTGATGGGAGGCGCAATGGGATATTCGAGCATACCGTAATGGGAGAATGGGTGGCTGGGATGGTTGTCCAGCCAAGATTTGTGTTAGCATTGGGAACTAGATTCGTTTTACTGTCACTGGTAAATAATAGCCAGAGATACTTACAGACCGGCTATGTGATATAATGATGCTTTGAGCGACTACCTACCCAGGTACCAAGTCGTGATAGCTGCGAGTGACGATACGTACCATCTTTACGGGGAGAGTGGGGCCGTCTCCGCTGACGTCCTGCGTGGTGCACCCCAAGCTTCCAACCTTCACCTCTCAAACCACTATCATCAATCCCGTCGCCAAATCACGACAACGGTAGCTTAGCTCCAATCTCGTGATTGCATTTATTAGCCATGGACGTCGAAGAATCGCCTTGGGCCGATTCGTCGCAGGCCGCATCTCAGCAGTCGCAGCCTGAAGCATCGGCATCGCAATCATCTACCCCAGCTCCCTCCGCTTCGTCAGCCCCTCGTCCGTCGCGAGGCCCTCGTCGTCTGGTCGCTCAACCCACCCGTCTCGAAGCCGTCGATGATCCCCTAGGCCCTCTCGGTGCCGTCCCAGACGACAATGCCCCTGCTCAGGACGCACCGCCGGTGCCTCCGCAAAAGGAGCAGGTGGTGATTCGTACCACCATGCCTCAACCTCAACAGCAACGACGACCTGCGGACCCTCACCATATCGATGATGAGGAGAATAATGGGCCAAAGACTCCCAGGGCACCGCCTCCAGTTGAAGCTGCCCAGCCAAGCTCGGTCAGGAGCAGCAACCAACCCAGCGTCAGTATCGAACAAGCGGCCAAGCCGACTTTCCAGATCACCGTTGGGGATCCTCACAAAGTTGGTGATCTGACAAGCTCTCACATTGTGTATTCAGTTCGAACCAAGGTAAGACCAAGAACACCCACAATTTCATATGCTGACCGAACAGACTACATCCAAGGGATACAAGCAGCCCGAGTTCGAAGTCAAGCGCCGATACCGCGATTTCCTCTGGCTCTACACTACTCTCCACGGCAACAATCCTGGAATCGTCGTGCCTCCACCCCCCGAGAAGCAGGCTGTTGGTCGCTTTGACAGTAACTTTGTCGAGAGTCGTCGAGCCGCGCTCGAGAAGATGCTCAACAAGACCGCGATACACCCAACGCTGCAGCACGACCCGGATCTGAAGCTTTTCCTGGAAAGCGAAACCTTTAATGTGGATGTGAAGCACAAGGAGAGGAGAGAACCTATTCCCACCGAGAGCAAGGGCGTTCTTGGATCTCTGGGTATCAATGTTGGAGGTGGAAACAAGTTTGTGGAGCAGGATGACTGGTTCCACGATCGCAAGGTCTATCTGGATGCTCTAGAGAACCAGCTCAAGGGTCTCCTCAAGGCTATGGAAACGATGGTCGGTCAGCGCAAGATGATGGCTGAGGCAGCTGGCGACTTTTCGGCTTCTCTTCATGCGCTTTCCACTGTTGAGCTGTCGCCATCACTATCCGGCCCCCTGGACGCTCTCTCTGAGCTCCAGCTTACGATCCGCGATGTTTACGATCGCCAGGCCCAGCAGGATGTCCTGACGTTTGGTATCATTCTCGAGGAGTATATCCGTCTGATTGGTTCAGTTAAGCAGGCGTTTGGTCAGCGACAAAAGGCATTCTACTCATGGCATGCCGCTGAATCAGAATTGCAAAAGAAAAAGGCCACTCAAGACAAGCTTCTGAGGCAAGGAAAGAGTCAGCAAGATCGACTCAACCAAATGGGTGCCGAGGTGGGCGAGGCAGAGCGCAAGGTTCACCAAGCCAGACTGCTCTTTGAAGATATGGGCCGATTGATGAGGAGCGAGCTTGACCGATTTGAGCGGGAAAAGGTGGAAGACTTTAAGAGCGGAGTTGAGACATTCCTCGAGAGTGCAGTTGAGGCGCAGAAGGAGGTGAGTTTATCACACGCAACCAAGACATACACTAACAGATACAGCTTATTGAGAAGTGGGAGACATTCCTGATGCAGCTTGACGCCGAAGACGACGAATCTGTGTTCTATAGACCTCCAGTATACCAGCAACAACAGCAAAAGTCGGGAGATACCGCCGTCGACCGTGCTCGGGCAAGGATAGACGAAGACTCGGATTAGGTCGACCTGTTACAGCTGTTTAGAGCCTATGACCACGGTTCCGTCTGCTAGCGATAAGGCTGGAGACCGAAGAGAATGTTTGACTATTGACCATCCGAGATCGAAACGTGTTTATTCTTACAAGCCTCGGGCTGTCTGTTGTACATAATGAACCATCCACCTCATGCTTTCAGTTCTCGGACCTGTCAGTAGAATTTATACAGACGCATTTATACCCCTTGTATTGATCCTGAATGACATGTTGTGGTATTGCCCTCCGTCATTGAACGCCAATGTCAATTCGTTTATTTCCTCTTCTTGGCCTGCTTCTTTGGTCCGGAATCCCTCATGGCATTTGGATCCTGTGTAGGCGCATATCCAGTGATAAGATCCGCATAACCTCCGTCACCTGCCTCCTCGGCCTCCTCAGCAGAAGTAGCATCGTAGGCACGACCGAAACGCTCTCGGAAAGCAGCCAGTTTACCAGCCTCGTCAAGCTCTACGTTCTTGAGCGACTTCTCGGAAGGCTGCCATAGGAGTGTGTTGCGTGTGTCCTTTGTGGCGCGGTAGATGGGCAGCGGCGATGTGGTGCGCATGGTGTATGCTGAGCCGTCAGAGAGGGTGACGAGTTGTGTGAATGTGTATGGTCGGCGTGGTCGAGGGATGAATGTTGCGTGACGGACTTGGCCGAAGGAGATGCGGGCTGTTGGCGTTGAGAGCGTTGATCGCACGGGCGAGAGTGTCGCCGGAGAAATAGAGAGTTTGGCCATTGTGAGAGACGCTGCGCAAGTGAGGCCAGAGGAATTGACGACCCTAAAACGGGCAGACGATGAACCGTTGATTGAAGCTACCTCTACGCTTGAGGTTGATCGGTAAAATTTAGGATGCGAGGCCGATGCGGGTACGTTACGCAGGGGTCTTATCGATAAGGAAATTCAATTGCTCGTCATTTTTAGACTGACGGCGCCGAACTTGAGCGTGAGCGTTATTTACAAGAACTCTAGATATTCTAGTCATTCTAGACCAAATTCAGGTCTCATAAGTGCATTGTCGATAATGCGCTGTGGTGGGCAATGAACAGCTCCCGAGCGCTGCGCAATGGCGCTGCGACAGCACTTGTCAGAGGCGGGAGAGGACTGAGCTCTTTGAGGAATACAGGGTATGAGAGATGTCAAGGCTGTGGGAGGTCTATGATGTTAACAAGACCTTGTTCGCAAAGGCCTCTATATAGTGAGTCAATCTCTTGAGTCTACACTCTAGCTAATGCTTGTCAGACAACCTGTCTAGAAGCAACCACACATCTACAACACCATGGCACAAGTCTCCAGCCAAACCTCCAACAGTCCATCCGACCAAACAAGTTCCTCTCCCCGAACAACTCCGGTCCATTATGCGTCTCCTCCCTCATAGCGTCGTTGTATGCACCTCCAACCAACCCGGCGACGGCCCACGAGCCATGACAATGTCGTCATTCACATCCCTAACCCTCTCGCCCACACCCCTCGTGACATTCAACATTGCAACGCCGAGCCGGACGCTGGACGCTATACGAGCAAGTGGGAGCTTCAACGTACATATACTCTCTGGCGACGAGCGGGGCGCAAGCGTTGCAAGCCACTTTACAAAGGGCAACGTGGGAGGGAAGGCGTTTGAGGGCATTGGATATACTCAAGAGGACGAGGAGGCCCCGGTGTTGAATGCCGAGGGCGTCATGTTTGCGCTGCGGTGTAGGGTGCTAAAGGACGCTCCGGAAGAGGGACTTGTAAGGGTGAGGGATCATGTCATTGTTGTGGGGGAGGTGGTAGAGACAGTGAGGACGGAGGAAGAGGATGAATTTGGGCTTGTGTATGCGGATAGGAGTTATCGACAAGTTGGAGGGGTGTTGGAGATGTGAGGCTAGAGTGTATTATCTATATCATGGGATAAACGGCTGAGTATGGAGTTGGGACCGCTTGTTACCAGTTCAAGCACCAATAACACAGATGCTTTATGAGCGTTCGTCTTGGAACATTCTACTATGTATAGTGATGTCAAACTAAAGTTGTTATGCAGTTCTTTTTGATTCAACACGGTTCTACCGGCCCTGTCCGCAGTGTTTTACGTCGATGTCCCTCGTATGCACTTACAGCCTTGCTGCTTTATTGACACCCTATTGGCTACTACAATCACAAACAACAGCACACCTTCGTAAGCCTGGCAGGCCTCAATTGGTCGCGACAAGCAAAATTAGGCTACACAAGCATCGGCTGGCGCGAATGGCTAGAAGCTTCGATATCGAGGGGTCCTTTGTTGGGCTGGGGAAGCAAGCGGTGGGCCTTGGAAAGCCTAGGAATTGACAAGGGTCTTTTCAGCCTCGAGTGAGGGGTTCAATCGACTGTGACAAGGCTCAAGGGAAGGGTCATTTGAATTGTACAGAGTCTTTGCCATCAAAACATGTAAAAATCTCTGTAAATCTGCCTACCTTGGTAGTATGTAGATCTGTAAAATCTCTTCCTTCCTCTGTTGACTCGCATACAATACAATGCTTGTAGTACCTGAACTTGCAAAAGAAATCATGCTGAGGCGATGCACCCTGAACGTGGAAGCCTCTAGCACAATCAAGCCAATCAGACCAGACAAACGTGCTTTGCCGCCTGGTCCCTTTGTGCTTTTGGGGTAAGCTCATGTACCGGGTACAAGCGAATGTTAGTGCGAGAGGCACATCAGAGGCAAACAGCAAACTCCAAGTGGCGGACAGGCACAAGGCGGTGGCCACTTGCCGTAGCGCAAGGGCGGCGGGCGGTTGGTTGCTGTGGTTGCCTGCCTGCCTGAGACCTCCACTATGAGCCCGCCTCTCCAGCGCCCCTCGGCAGCGGAAGGGCGGGGGGGCAGCAGCTGTACCTCGTCCCTCTAGTGGGCTTTGGCCGTAGAATCTCATGGAACCCTTCACCTAGAGAAGCACATGGAAGGAAGGAGGGGCCGCCCGCCAGCTACATATTTTTCTTATACCTCTCTGCTCGACTTCTTCTCTTTCTCTCCAAACATCACATCTCTCTCGCCTCTACACATTTCTCTCCTTTCTCTCACAGGAGATACAGCTACATCTAGACGAGCCAACTTGTCTTTTGCCCTTTTCCTTTTTGTAACGATCTCAAGGTACGTTGCCCTGCTCTGCATGCACTGCACCCCTCAGCCTCGTTGGCTTCGAGTTTTCTCAACTAGGCATCAATCGTTTCGGGCTGAATAGCTTGAACTATCATCAGTCTACAACCTGTTTGACTTGCTATTCTAGCCTGCGTTGGTTGCGTGGTTGCTTGGAGATTCTACAGCCTTCTGCCCCTCCATCCACTCCTCCACCCGACCAATCCTCAGTAACTAACATCTCTCAGTCACGATTTCCTTTGATACCCGCCACAATGTCTGAGACTTTCGAGTTCCAGGCTGAGATTTCTCAGCTTCTCTCCCTTATCATCAACACCGTCTACTCCAACAAGGAGATCTTCCTCCGAGAGCTTGTCTCCAACGCTTCCGATGCCCTCGACAAGATCCGATACAAGGCCCTCTCGGACCCTAGCCAGCTCGACTCTGGCAAGGACCTCCGCATTGACATCATCCCCGACAAGGCCAACAAGACTCTCACCATCCGGGATACCGGTATTGGTATGACCAAGGCTGTAAGTACACCGTCTCAATCGACGCTTCAACGCTAACATTCACAGGACCTTGTCAACAACCTGGGTACCATTGCCCGATCCGGCACCAAGCAGTTCATGGAGGCCCTGACTGCTGGCGCTGATGTTTCCATGATTGGTCAGTTCGGTGTCGGTTTCTACTCTGCCTACCTCGTCGCCGACCAGGTCCGCGTCGTCTCCAAGAACAACGACGACGAGCAGTACGTCTGGGAGTCCAGCGCTGGTGGTACCTTCTCCATCACTGAGGACACCGAGGGCGAGCAGCTCGGCCGTGGTACCGCTATCATCCTCCACCTCAAGGATGAGCAGACCGAGTACCTGAACGAGAGCAAGATCAAGGAGGTCATCAAGAAGCACTCCGAGTTCATCTCCTACCCCATCTACCTCCACGTCGAGAAGGAGACCGAGAAGGAGGTCCCCGACGAGGAGGCTGAGGAGACCACCGAGGATGGTGACGACAAGAAGCCCAAGATCGAGGAGGTCGATGACGAGGAGGAGGAGAAGAAGCCCAAGACCAAGAAGATCAAGGAGACTAAGATCGAGGAGGAGGAGCTCAACAAGCAGAAGCCCATCTGGACTCGCAACCCCCAGGACATCTCCCAAGAGGAGTATGCTTCCTTCTACAAGTCCCTCTCCAACGACTGGGAGGACCACCTCGCCGTCAAGCACTTTTCCGTTGAGGGTCAGCTTGAGTTCCGCGCCATCCTCTTTGTCCCCAAGCGCGCTCCCTTTGACCTCTTTGAGACCAAGAAGACCAAGAACAACATCAAGCTCTACGTCCGCCGTGTCTTCATCACCGACGATGCCACCGACCTCATCCCTGAGTGGCTCGGCTTCGTCAAGGGTGTTGTCGACTCTGAGGATCTTCCTCTCAACCTGTCTCGTGAGACCCTCCAGCAGAACAAGATCATGAAGGTCATCAAGAAGAACATCGTCAAGAAGTCTCTTGAGCTCTTCCAGGAGATTGCCGAGGACAAGGAGCAGTTTGACAAGTTCTACAGCGCCTTCTCCAAGAACCTCAAGCTCGGTATCCACGAGGACTCCCAGAACCGTGCCATCCTCGCCAAGCTCCTCCGATTCAACTCCACCAAGTCTGGTGATGAGCTCACCTCCCTCTCCGACTACGTCACTCGCATGCCCGAGCACCAGAACAACATGTACTACATCACTGGTGAGTCGATAAAGGCCGTCTCCAAGTCGCCCTTCCTCGACGCTCTCCGCGAGAAGGGCTTTGAGGTTCTCTTCCTCGTCGACCCCATTGACGAGTACGCCATGACTCAGCTCAAGGAGTTCGAGGGCAAGAAGCTTGTTGATATCACCAAGGACTTTGAGCTCGAGGAGACCGAGGACGAGAAGAAGGCTCGTGAGGCTGAGGAGAAGGAGTACGAGAGCCTCGCCAAGGCCCTCAAGAACGTTCTCGGCGACAAGGTCGAGAAGGTTGTCGTCTCCCACAAGCTTGGCCTCTCCCCCTGCGCCATCCGAACCGGCCAGTTCGGTTGGTCCGCCAACATGGAGCGTATCATGAAGGCCCAGGCCCTCCGTGACACCTCCATGTCCAGCTACATGTCTTCCAAGAAGACCTTTGAGATCTCCCCCAAGTCTCCTATCGTCCAGGAGCTCAAGAAGAAGGTCGAGACTGACGGCGAGAACGACCGCACCGTCAAGTCCATCGTCCAGCTCCTCTTCGAGACTTCTCTCCTTGTCTCTGGTTTCACCATTGACGAGCCCGCTGGCTTTGCCGAGCGCATCCACAAGCTTGTCCAGCTCGGCCTCAACATCGAGGAGGACGACGCTGCCCCTGCTGACGCTGAGGCTACCGACGCCCCCGCTGCCGCCGCCGGTGACAGCGCCATGGAGGAGGTTGACTAAACGACATGCATTAAACGGGATACCACAAAAGTCAACGGAGTTGAAGGGTTCGGTTTTATGAGCAACAGGGTCTTTTTATGTCTTTTGTTTTATCTTTGCAAGCTTCGGATTTGAGGAGCCGTTTTTCTGCCATAATTCCCTGTTCTCAGGACTGGGTGTACTCTAGGTAGCTCTATGATCACGAGAGATGAAGTAGACGCAATGGAATGGTATAGAACTGCTTTGATTACGTGAGTGAATATGACTGTCAAGGCAAGATTCGATATGAAGTGAAATTCAACATGATGGGGTATATATCTAAGTACGTGGTAAACAATCCAATTCTCAACCTCGTTCAATCCGAGTCCAGATGTACAGCGTCCTGGTCCGGTATATTCTATCGGTTCAGATCTTGGGTATCAAGTGAAGCAAGATTCGAACTGCACTACACGAGAACGTAAAGAGCACATATCTGGAAATGTTAGTGGCACTCTCAAACAGACGGGTTAACATACCATGCTAAGACCCATAATCATTGAAGCCCAGAAACAGACATTGTTCAATGTCTTCTTACCGCGAACCCATCTTGTACGCTGGAGAACGACAATAGGCAGCTGAAGCATCTGACAGATGAAACCGTATCCACGAATCTTCTTGGTGATACAAGCCATGACAATTTCATGACCAACAGCAGAGATGAGAAAGGTCAGCGCAGTAGCAGCGCCTCTACCAATTCGAGGCCGAGAAGCGCTGTAAACGTGACGCCGAAGGAAGCTGTAGACAGGAATGTTCCACTCGCGCGAAAACTCCATCCAGTCAGTCGAGTTCCACCAGTCAGAATAGAAATGTCGGTCGGCAAAGTGAGTGATTTCGGCAAACGCGCCAAGAACGTATTCGAAAATGACGAGAAAGACAAGCAAAAAGGTGAGCATGAAAGGGAAGAGAAGCCAGGAGATGGTCTCGGCTAGAATGAGAGCTTTCTCAGAGATGGACGATACAGCGGGGACGGCATCGAGTCGCTCGGAAGCATCAGTGAGGACGGGGAGAATAAAGTCCTCGGAGATGATGGTCAAGAGAAAGATGCAGCCGAATGTGGCAACGATTTTGGCGTTGAGGTTGAGCCAGTCAATGGATGCTGTTCGAGGGTACTCAATCTCGTAGCAGAGCGTCGGACAGAGGAGATAGTCGATATAGTTAGACCAGGTCAAGTTGCTCGGGTATGTGACATTGCCCATGGGACTCGTAAGCTCGCGGGCAAGGTCTTCTCGTAGCTCGTCGACTTCATCAGCGCTGTTGTTGGGGCTCACGGTTTGCTGGGTGTCTTCATCATTGCTCTTGCTGTCGCTGCCTATTCGCTTTGGCTGTTGGCGTTTCCGGCTACGCTGTCGGCGGCGTTTCTTACCGCCAGTGCTGGCAGGCTCATCAGTCCCGTTAACACTCAGGACGTCGGCCGTAGGGTATTGGTAGGCAGGTCGTCGATCGGGAGGCGAGAATGGGTTATCGAGTGCGTGGAGGCGCTTTTCCGTCTCGGACAAGTGACCATTGTAGAATGCATACGAGTGCATCTTCATGAGGAGCACCATAGTATGCAGCAGAAGAAACACCTGCGAGGTCCATGGCCATTCAAGATAAAACGGCACGAGAATCCAAAGAGCCAGCCAAGCAACCTGGTAAATGCTCTGGATCGCTATACCACCCCGGTTCCATGACATGAAGCTACCCGGCTTGGCAGCACGAGCTGCGCGGTTTAAAGGCAGGCTGACGGCCGTGCTGGCGACCATGAGAAAGTCGGCAATGGCAAGATGCCAGAGCTTGATTGTAAAAAGACCCCATATCTGTACTCTCAGAGGAAATCCAGTGTCCTTGAGATTGCGGAGCATCGAAGTAATGCCCATAATGGCAAGACCGATCCAGAACAGATTGAAGAAGCCATGGAAGTCTCGGTAGTCGCTATTCGGGTCGAAATGGCTAACGCGTGAGGCAAACTCAATGGTAGGAAAGATACGACGGCGTTGCTCCGCGCGAGCTTGTTTTCGAGCGGTAGAGAGGGATTTGACAGAGGGAGGCGCATTCTCGGGAACCGGCGTGGATCGACCACTATAACGTTAGACATGAAGCTGAGCTGGAGGATTACATACCTAGTCAAGCCACTGGTTGTCCCTGTACTGGCATTGTCGGGCATAAGGTGTCCCTCGCCATCGCTTGCCGTCGACATGCGAAGAACTTCAGAGACTTGTGAATGTTTTGGTTTGCGAGGACGCGGGCGAAGGACGTGGTCATGCTCAGCATGGCCATTGCCGTTGGGGAGAGCATCTATCGAAGAGCTCATGGTTATCGTGTGATGGTATCGATCAATGTTGGATTCATTCGGCCACGTCGAGGGGAGACGGTTAACGCAACGCGTCAGAAGATGTTTGCAATGAGACAACAATATCCCAAGACGCCAATGTTGAAAGCGGGAAGTGAGGTGTAGACTCAAAAAGAAGCGGATATAATCAGAGCTAGGCTGAGAAGGAACGACGTAGCCACAGCGCCAAGTCAATACTTGCTTGGAAGGAACAACTCAATCTGTAACGGCGCAACTGTAACTGTAGCATGCGGCAGTGGGCTTGATGACAGCTGCCCTTTTTAGTGACTGAACCCCTAAACTCATGACGTAACGTGGCTCGTGGGTCCTCGTCATTTCTGCAGGCACTTCGTGACGGCTTCTATAACAATACGCGTATAATTCTTATCCGTGTCTTGGCAAAAGTCGAAATAGTTTTCTATTAATGATACATAAAAACACGGCCTCATCCGCGTATCTTTCGCGCATTCGCAGTCGTATTCTCTTGTCTATCGCCAAGAGCTTCGCCTTAAGGCTGACGTCGTCTTACCTGACATTTGTTTCGGATCGTGATCCCTGTTCCATTTTATTCCCGGCCGCCTCATCTGCTCCCAGAAGAGCAACGCGATCAGATATATAATCCTGGGAAAGCTACAAGTCTGGACAACTCCAGAGCCGCGATGGATCTGACAGTTTGACCCCGAAATGTTCCTTACTCGAGGACCGTAGATCTAGACAATCATACAATCGAGATACCCGCCATAACCAGAGCAGTCGGCCGAAAAGGATCTTTGTCAACCCGTAGTGTTAACGGTCTAGGTTGAAAGGGTAGAAGAAACCGTTCAGACGTCAAGGCAGAATACTGGACCAGTCCTCGCTCTTGATATACTCTTCCATGGAGGTAACTGGCACCTTGACATCGAGCTATTATGGTCAGCAAGCGTTACACCATGGGAGAACCACGTACCTGGTCTGCATGCAAGACCGCTGGATCTCCTCCAGTGAAACCAAACTCGTGGATATAATCGAAACTATCCCCAATCTCGTCGGCCAAGGCATCTGGAACACCTTGGAATAGCTCATCCCTCGAAATCTCCTTGTATGCCACCTTGACTCCGTTAACACGCCCCCAAATCTCCATCCACTCGGGAAATGTCATGTACTCCGAGACGGCTATGGCGTGCGTGTTAGGTGGAAGGTCAATCAAGGCCTTGACAAAGCCGCCCGTGTCTCGATCTGCGACGATGAAGGGCATATTGAAATCCGCCGGTGTGTTTCTCGACAGTAGATAGCTACCATCCGCCTGAAGCTGGGGAGCTAGCTTGCCAAGAGCCTTCCAATTGGAGACGTAATGCCCGACCGTGAGAGTACTCATTCTAGCTGCCACTTCTGGGTAGCGCTCCTGAGTCGTCTTGATCATTGCAGCTTTGCTGTCGAAATGGTAGATCTTGGTGTACTTGCCGCCACTCCATTTGGTGGCATGGCTGAGCGTCGACATGACGAAGCGCTCAAGAGTCTTGATAACCGAGGGGGCTGCTGCTGCTTCTGCGATGTTGATGCCCTGAGCAACTTCTCGATCATAGGTGTACTCGAGTACATTGTCTCGGTTCAAATCCTCGAACAGATGCGTAAAGAAGTCCGTGTTGGAGAAGATAACGTGAGCGCCCTCAAATGCTCGAACCAGGGATGCCTTGTCGTCCAAATCGCCCTGGACCACTTCAACACCCTCAGTGGCGAGGCGCTTGGCGGCTTCTCCTTGAGGGTTTCGTGTGATTCCACGAACATTCCATCCGGGCATCTGTAGGAACGTTCGAGCAACGGATCCCCCCTATTTTTGTCAGAAGACTCTTATCCTTGGGCTCTGTCATACCTGAGCACCGGTAGCTCCTGTAATAGCGATTGTCTTGGACATGTTTGGTTGGTTTATATGTTAACTGTGTTGTTCTGCCTCTCCCGATCATTGACTTTACCTATACTCGTTTTATGTTTGCCATTCATAAGGACAACAATTACAAATGCCTCTGCACTCTGTTCCCTGCACATTTCTGTGACTATTCCAAGTATATTACCAATCAGCAAGGGAATATCCATCGATGATGCAGAATAGACGGAGGATTGGACATCCGCTCGGTATAAAGTGTTGTCCGATAGTCCGCGCCTCCTTAGTAAGCGTAAGCATTCACCATCCGAGCCATTCTTTCATGACGCTCTGATTGTAAGCACTTACTATTCGCCGCAAGTATGCTGCGTGCGGTTAGTATTAAACGACTTATCACAATCACGCAGTGGATGGATTCTTGGCGTGGTTGCCACGGTGTTGCCGTTTCATGGAGGTTCTTAACTGGACACAATGTGAGCATAACGTTGAAAGCGATGCAAGATATGTTACCCGAGTTCCACTACTGCTTTAGTTATGTTGTCTGCAGACCGTGGTGCAGCGCGCACGCAGTCTTGCTATACAATAGAATAAAATAGAACGAAATCTTTGCCTTTACTGTTCATGTTCTCCATCTACCCTACGAAGCGTGGATAATCGGTATTGGGCAGATATGCTCACCCTCAGATGAGTAGGTTCGTACGCGATCTCCACGCATGCCACCACCAAGAGCAACAACAGCTATAAGGTCATGGCGAACTTTCGAAGCGGCTGGCGTATAGTTCCCATTTTTGATATCGGTTATGTCCATGAGGCAGGTACGCAAGTGAGGGAACCCATACTGGGCTGCTGAATCCCCATGGTCGTCAGTCTCCTCCTGAGTAGTGGTGTAGAGCACTCTCATGATCTCTGGACGGTTCGACATGTGGGTATAGAGGCGTGCCTCGTAAGTCCTTTGCTTGAACCTGTCGTTCACAGCCTCTTCAAGCGTACCATACATCGCTCGGTTGCACTCCAGCAGACTTTCTTTGGCGCGATGCTTGAGAGTCCGATCTCGAGCGAGTTGCTCGCCAGTCTCAAGAGACACGACAGAAAGAGGCCGCAGAAGTAGGAGATCCGGTCTTGACCAGAATGTCTTGATCATCAGATCAGGCTCGCAAAGTTGCAAAAAGCTCGTCCTGGACTCATCGCCACCTGAGAGCTTGTGCAAAGCGTCTCGCCTTGCGGCCTCCCACCTCTCGCGGACTTGAGGATCATCTGACTCAAAGGACTGCCAAGCTAGGGCGAAGACTAGGTTCTCAGTCTCGGCGGAGACATGTTCCTCGTCTCGCGGAGCAAGTGCTTCCAAGCCGTTGGAATAGATGCGTCGGAGCACGATGAGAAGACACTCAACTGACTGCATCGCATGCCGCTCTTGCGGCGAATCACCGGTGGTTTCCAGAGGAGATATCATCAGAAGGAGATGCTTGACCCTTGTTTGGTCAGCCTCGCTCTCCATGTCCTAGATATCGCGGAGATCGGTGGAGGTTTCCATGGCGCCGAGTGTCGGGGCTGTAGATAGCGAGCTTGTGGTGGGTTTCGAAGTTGGAGTAGATATCGGAGGAAGTTATCCTTGACGTTGAGAGAGTGTGTGACTTGGCTAAACTAGAGAGGGTTAATCAGTCAAGATCATGGAAGAGATGTGAGAAAAATACAAACCTGTGGGTTCCAGAGTCCAGACGGCTCTTGCTGGCATTGAGAATGCTAAAGCGCGTGCTCGCAAAGAATCTGAATGGAGGGCCAAATGAATCATTCAAGAAATCGAGTGTGTTTTGGAAAGGAGAGGGGAATCTGTTGCTGAGGTGAAGAGAAAAGCGATGGTTGCAGAGGAGAAGAAGGGGCGGCGGCCGAGAAGATGGGCAAAGGCTGCCACTGGCAAGCAACTGACAAGCGGCCGAGCAAACGGATAAATTGTGAGCATCGGGCTACCTTGAGGGATCACTGATATCATTGCTTAGAGGATTTCATGTGACAAGACTTCTCGCAAAAACAACAACATTTCGATCACGATCCGAGGCACCGCACCACAATCACTCAGACTCAGACTCACACAAACACAAAGACCTCCGATACGATCAAGGTGGCACGAAAGAGAAGCTCTCGGTCCGAGCGCATGGCTGAAAAGGCTCAGTCAAACAGTGCTCGTCGACCTCGAGACCCAAACTCTACTCCCGTCGCCCCTTTCTCGGGTTCCTCTCGCGCTCCTGTGCAGACTCAGAGCCAGGCTCTCCCCTCCTCCAACAGCTATTCCAGCTCACTCACATTTGTACAGCGCCTGGAGCCTGTCGGCGTCCTTGATGCCTTCGGTAGAGTAGCTGCCGTCGGGTTGACTAACCCGTATGGTGGCTCCCTGACCAACCTTGTCGCCAATCATCCTCACATGACGGGCGCCTACTGCTTCGTGGGTGACGTAGCTCATGTAGCCCGTGCTGCAGCCAATTCTGCGGACTTGAGTGCTACTCAACAGGTGGTTGTCTACACTTTTCCCTATCACCCGCACCTCTTCGGACCCAACTGCGCCCTCCAAACCGTGCCCTTGGGTGACCAACATCGGAGCACCTTTGGAACTCGCCACCAAGAGGGACCAGCGGTCTCCAATGAGGAGTCGCCTGTTGATGACTCTGTCAAGCGCGAGCCAGGCTCGGCATCTTAGGGTATAGACCAGTCCGAGTTTGACGTGGACTTTTGATAGGTCAGGGCTGATAACGAGTAGGGGGGAGAATGGGAAGGACAATACTCAATATAGAGTAGGACGATAGAGAAAACGAAAAATCCTTTCTCCCCTATGTTTACAGATGCATGTGATATTATGTGACTTGTGTAGTCAATAACTGCAAGCAAAATCCAGGATGCATATGGTAAAAGAATGACTTCGTTAGTATAGTAAATCGACTGTGTGATTGTTCTGGCTGTGCTGGGTTCTTGGATTGAATGAAGCCCCGAATAAGGGCAGTAAAGTAGTAGACAATAACGTAGGTGCTTGTTACCCAGTCGCCCAATTCCGGATTGTTTGCTGGCACTGGCAGAAGTTTCTGGGCATCCCACATTCACATTCACGGTCAACCCAACTCTTGCATCGCCATCACCTCTACACATCAACATACAAAATGGCACAGAACAAGAGTTATCTCGAGCTTTCTCCGCCAGGCCATCCTGGCAAGCAATTTCCCGGTGCCAACGACACCGTAAACCCAAGAGACACCGCGTCTCGGCGCCCGCACTTGCGGGCCTTCTTCACCTTCATGCCCCCGCAGCATGCTTCTACCCTTCCTCGGCTAGTGGAAGAGAGCAAGAAGTTTGCCTGCGAGCAGCTCTACCAGAAGGGCGCGCGAGCTGTCTCGACCTCGGGTTTTGAGTTCCTGGTCGACCGAGGCTTCTGGATCATCTGGTGTAAGTTCCCTGTCCCAAAAGCTTGATGAATGTCTAACAATCCCATAGTTGGCAACTTTGGAGATGAGGCTCCAGCCTGGCCTTGGGAACCGGCTATCTCGTTTAGGAGGGCAGAGGGCGAGCCTGCAGACCCGACCTTTGCTCATTACTGCGAAGAGAAAAAGGCCGCCGAGGCCGCAGCGGCCAAGGCCTCAGCTACTTCGGGATCGGGGGCCAAGGAAGGGGGCTCAGCTCCCCCAGCCGAGACGCAGGATCCTGTGTTCAACTCAGCTGAGACTCAGGGTCCGAGTGTCGAGACGGCCCCTGTTGCTGAGACTGCGGCCCCGAGAAACCCCACCATCGACTCGACGGCAAAGAGAGGTCCTAGGCGACCACGAAAGCGTCCTCTCCTCAACGACGTGGATGAGACCGTCCCGACCCCAAAGAGAAGGCCTAGCAGGCCTCGGAAGACCCCAGCACCAACGCAAGGTCAAGCAGATGTCGAGCGCTTGAAGTCTGAACTTGCTCAGGCTCACGCTCGTATCGCAGAGCTTGAGCGGCTCCTATCTCTCCGCTCCAACACACCCCAACGACCTTCATGATCTGCGGTATGGCTGTACCATCCAACTATAAGTCATCTTCCCGTTTCTTTATGTATGTTTCTTGTATTCTCATGAACATTACAGGAACCATTCGCGTTAGCAAGGAACCCACGAAGGCAGAGCTGAAAGCAAAGGATGGATCACGTTACCTATGTAGTGAATTGACTGTACTTGGTTCTCAAATTGCATTAACTTTTAATTGTTACCTGATGTAACTGAATCTTTACATGACCATCATCCATCCCAAATAGCAAACATCGCCAGACCCCAAATGTTCAACCCCTGTCTCAACTTACTATTTGCCACTTTGGTTACTCTTCTGTAGTTCCTCTGCGGCAGCAAGTGCTTCGAAATGGCGAAGATACTCGTTCATCTTCTCGGCCACGGGCTCGTTCTTCTGGCAATCCATAAACTTTCGTAGTGACCGGAGGGCCGTCTCTGCGTACTGTCGTCGCTGAACCTCTGTTTTAGCCTTTTCAGCATTCCAAACTGCTTTCTCAAAAGATGCCATTGGAAGTACATAGCCGGGGAAACTGGCAGGATCCTCTTCCAAGGTGCGTATGCCAACCATGCGGTTCAAGGTCGGGACAATGGCTTTGGGTCCTTGAGGTTTTCCTGGAGATGACTGAGCCGCGTTGCCTGTGTTGAGGAGTAGCATGGCGTTCCTCGAGCCCATTGACTCCCACTGATTCAGGTGGCCTCGGTCTTCGTGGTAGAGGTTGATGGCCTACTTCAGCGACTCCACGATGACGGTAGTGGTGGGAATCTTGTTTGGATCAATGAGCTTTTGGTGGATAGCGTGCCAGGCGATGTGGGTGTGCACCGGCCGCTTGCGCAGCGTGTTCAAGACATTTTCGAGACCGAGGAGGGAGTTTCGCGGATTCTTCAATGCTTTCTGCTGGATGTTTTCAAGTGCCACGGGCTGGATCCGGAATGTCGAGTATTCCGGCAGCATGCCGAGGAAGTAAGGGAGACCATCAGGGCCATCGCGCAGTTTCACTTTGCCCAAAAGCCCAAGACATTTGATCCAAGAAAGTCGACACTCCTTCTTGTAGAGAAAGAAGGTGTCTTCTTGGTTGACCTCGGGGGGCAACGGAGTGGTTGAGGGCTTTGGAACTGCAACTTGACGATACCGTCACATTAGCGAGTCTGCGACGAGTTGTGCGCGTCTAACTTACCCTTTGGAGGTGTGTCCTCGCTCATATCAACGATAGTAGACATGGTGTTTGATGCTTTGCGAACGCGGCTGGAGTGACAGTTGGCGGTTGGTTTGGCGAAGTAAAAAGCAGCTTTGACAGCGCGAGCGAAAGGAGACTTGATGCCGATGCCAATTTGCACTTTAGACAAAGAGGAAACACCTCGCGCTCTAGATTTTGTTGTGAGCCTCCAGTCGTGTGTTGAGAGAGAGATTGATTTGGTGTTGGGCGATTTGTCAGAAGTCAGGGGCAGGAACGACCCAACACGACATTTTAGGTAAACTCATCCTAAGGCCGATAAGGCATCACAATAAACACGTGTTAGGCAAAAAAGGACTAAAACATCCCATCAGGAGCAACACATTGGATATTGGTGACGATTGTCCTCTATGAGATTATTCGACAAGGTCTACCATGACCTCAAGCCAAATAGATCCAACAATGCCCTCATCAGACTACCGTACCAATGCATCAGCTCAGTCAACTCTTGTTGTGATCAATCATCGTCGTATAATCTATCATATACAAATATGTCATCAATCTCCTACACGTCGATGCATCAACTCTCACAAATCCATTTAACGACACTACTCTTATGCTTCATCTTCAAAACCATTATCAGTCCACATATCAAAGTCTAACCTCATACTATTATTTTTCGAACTATATCAAGAGTTTAAGCAAATAGCGAGTGTGTTATAGCAAATGGATTAACGTTAACCATTACGTTGTTACACCTGCCTTATGCTAGGCTGCTGACCGTTGCATGTCGTAGGATTTAACTCTGACGGGACAGGCACAAGTGGAGAGGAAAGTGCGACGACTATTCCACCGGTGTAAGTTGATTGGCTCGATTGGAACAATCCATGTCTTTACCAAGCGGATGGATAAATGGAGGCTCAATGGCACGCGGTCAAAAAAAAATAATATGCTATAAAATTATTCAACTTTAGCCAAGACATATAATATATAAATAAAATCTTAATAAAACACTATAAGTAGTTTATTATATTATTTCCTAAGAGCTTATATAAAATTTATATATTACTATAAAAGTATACTATAAAAATAAAGCTTATTAGATTAATGCTTTAATTTAGTGGGTTTAGTATGATATCTTTTTCCTGGACCTGAATGGCCAGAATACTAAAACCTAAATCCGATCCCATAAAAGCCCGATGCGAAAGGCACAACTTACCTACCTAGACTGTATTGAAGGTCGGCGTTGCCAGAGTGCAGCACCCCCACCTTTTTGTTTATCTTCTGCAGCCTGAGGGGCGCACCAACTTCTTCAAAACATCATTTCGTTTACGCGCGCGCTCGTGCTTCATATACAATCACACGCAAGGTCTCAGTTGGCCGCGATCATGAACGACAACGGCAACAACGGCCCCGACAAGAGCAACGAAAAAGCCAATGACGTGCAGTCAGCGGCTGCTCTTCGCGATAGAGAGATTGAAAAGCGAAAATAGGATGAAACTTTTGATCGAATATACGTGGAGGGCACGAAGCTGAACGTTTTTGTAAGCGAAGATGGCGCCCGCGAGAGCAAGGAAATAGCCATTGACGTGCAGTCGGCGGCTACTCTTTCCTATAGAGAGATTCAAAAGCGAAAGTAGGATGGAGCTTTTGATCAACTCTACAAGGAGGGCAAGGTGCCGAACTTCATGGTATGGGAAGACTGCCCTGACTCGTTGGCAAGGCCTGCACCAGGCATCAAAAGAGCTAGACCAAGGTGGGCACTACCTGATCGTGCCAGGGAAACGGATGATGAGTTGCTCCGACGTGTATCCGGGGGGGTTCGCACAAGCCAACGCCCTCCCTGCTCCTCCCGGGCCACCAACGGCTCCTACATTTGATCAAGGCCAAGCAAGTGGAGGCAGTGGACGAGGTCGTGGAAGTGACCGTGGCGGACGAGGAGATCGAGGTGGTCGAGGCTCTGGTCGGAACCAGGTGCTGAAGAACACACAGGCAAGGCTGGAGCTCGGCTCGGAAGCTGAGGCAGAGGAGGTCGAGAACGATGGCGATGGCGATGGCGATGGCGATGGTTCTCCCATCATTTATATGGAATTTCCTACGCTCTCTGGATCAAACTCTGTTGATGACGACGATCTCATATAGCTCTCGATAGATCTAGTTGAGAATTAAAGTATGTCATCCAAGTTATTCTGAAAAGAAGGTGACTGTTCCATTTCTTGACGTCTATATCGAGCCCCTCTAAGATCACCTGGCCGTGGAAACAGAATCAATGCTCTATCGATAGTGATTAACATATAATCGTATGCCACTCAAGCTATCCAACGTCCCATCTAAACGTACACTACCGTACTCACCTAGAAAATTCATGAGATTATCTGTACCCAGTCGTTCCCATTTTACAGCATGGCTCGCAAGCTGATTGAAGGGTACGTCGAGTCTGAAGCCAGCTTGAATCAGCGCTGCGACCGTGGAGACAACACCATGGCAAGACTCAACGAGGAGTTGGCCAATGAGAAGTCTCTGGTGGCTCAACACAGCTCCAAGATCGAAAGGCTACAAGAGCAGCTCAACAATCGACATGAGTTTTCGACGGAACTTACGAGTGCTCTTGAGTCTAGTCGCAAGGATGCCACGGAACTGACGCAGAGGGTTTGCGAACAGCAGAGGGAGCTTATTGCGCAACGATCAGAGCTGGAAAGGCTTAGTGGGAATGCCCAGCGGCAGGCGAAAAGCCCCGACGGCAAGGAGGAAGCCATCCAGACCGTGGCACGTATTGTCATGGCCAATTGTCTTTCGGGAGATTGGCAGAAATATGTGTCACGCATCGACTGGAGCAGCCCGATCATGGTGAGGTCCACGAGCAAGAGCTAGGATATCCTCGAAACATTATCCAAGGATCGTCTGCTCTCTGTCGATGAAAGGACAGATAGCTTAGCCTCGCTGATGCTTCGTGCCATTGCGACAGTGGAGGCAGAGAAGCTAGATGATATTGCTAGCTACCTGGCAAACATCCACCGTCTCCTGCATACTGGAGCAGAGTGCATCCTGATTATCGTCCGATCGTTTGTCACCTCACTGATACAGTGCCTAGAGCATCCAGATATCCACACCTTCCATGTCTTTCTTCTCTATCTCGTGGCCGGAAGAGTAAAAGAAGCGTTGCCAGAGGTTGGGGATATTGTCGAAGAGCTCTTCCAGTACACAGACAGGCACCCTTTTGTGATTTCTCTTGTTCGCGCGGTGAGTGAGTGGGTGCAGAAGGGACTGCAGGGAGACTTGGACTTCCAGACATCTATCCAATACGGAAATGTGGCACTGGTTGGTTTCTCTCGCAAGCCCAATGGCATACTGGCTCTGGCACCAGGTGGTATTCGATGGATTAACCACGATTTCGTCAAGATCTCAGGAGCCACCATCATTATTGGAGAAGGGGATTCGATGAAGTTTGCCCTAGGGCCAGAGACATGCGATTGGTGGCTGGATCACATTCTGTAGTCAGTTAATATAATGTGCTGATTGATATGCTTTAGACCCAACCCGAATAGCCTCAAGTGTAATAGTAACTATGATATGACATGACCAAGGCGAATGATCTACCAGACAATTAACATTAAACTGAATTAGACTGAATGGACAATCAATAATATGTTTGCAGTGATGCTGTAGGCATATATATCTTAAAGCAGCGCTGTAGGTGGCATGCCACTGCTGTGGGAAAAAGGCGTCTGGCGATCGGTGGCAAAGCTATCAAGGTAGCTTGCATTTCAAGATTGCAGTGCTTATTTATTTCTTCCACAAACAAACACCTGCGATCACGATTCGAGCTTCACTTTTCACACTCATACTCGCACACGACTACGCATACGTACACGCATACGCATACGAAAACAAGAGCTTTCAGTCGATCTAGTTCAAGATGGCTGATAACAACAACAACAACAACAACAACAACAACAACAACAACAACGGCGGCGGCGATGACGGCAAGGGCAAGGGCAAAGCCAAGGAGGAGGGCAACAAGCAGCTGGTCAGAGGACCTCGTCCAGCTGCTCAGGGAGGCCCTTCAAACTCCCGTGTTGCTCCTCGCGGCCAGCAGGGTGCTGCCACCTTCTTGGGATCCGGATCCCTTTCGCTCGAGGCCGAAATGAACCGTGTCGGCCAGACCACCGCCAGTGGTTTCCGGAACCAGCTGGGTGGCCCAAGTGACAACGTCATTGAGCCGACTCGGCTTCCGGTTGTTGGAAACGCGCTCGCAGTTCAGGGGAACAAGCGCACTTTCGATGAGGCTCATGGGATCCTCGCTAATAACAATCCCAATGCGAATGTCTCCGGCTTCATGTGGAGGAACCGCCCCGAAGTCCTTCAATCGAGGCCTCGAGGAGGAGCGAAACGGCGGAAGCTCTTGGCCATTGCGCTGGATGAAATAGAGATTCTGGAGTCGGGAGGCACACCCCCAAGTAGGTTCCAAACCCAAGAGCAATTGGACTTTGGATTCCTACCCCAGCCTCAACCTCAACCTCAACCTCAAGTCCAAGTCCCAGTCCAAGCCCAGGGTCAGGCCCAGGGTCAGGTTCAGCGACGCGGCAAGCCGGCCTCTCAGCCCCAAGAGCGGAACTGTGCTGGGTGTGGTCCCAAGAGCCACAACCTCGACAGGTGCCTCAAGGCTGATCCTGACGGTCTGATGACGGGTTGCCCTAAGTGCAACACCCTTGAGCACTCTTTTGCGCACTGCGTGCATCTAGAGACAGAAAAGGCGAGACGATACTTCTTGGTCGAGAGGCGTGGCAACATGCCAGCCTTTCAGGATGTCAAGTCGTGGGCGTCCATCGTTCGTTCTGACTCGGAAAACAGCCCCAGGACAGCCTCTGGTCAGCCTAAAGGGTTCCCGTGGTCCCCAGCGTTCGCAAACTGGATGTCGCCTCAAATCCCTGAGTTGCAGGCCAACATGGACAGGCTCGGTTTGTCTGTCAACAGCGGGTTCAAGCTTCCAGTGGATCCGTCGACTCGAGATTGAGAAGCCGTTGAACGAACTTGCAACCATCCATCGGCGGGAAATCCCCCAATTACTCATGAAGAGTCTGAGAGGCTCGATGCTGAGGGTCGGGCTGCACTTCTCGAGTCCAAGAGGTGAGCGGGCTTGGAAGTTGAGGGGTGGGAGAGGGCTGCGGTCATGCACAAGCTGGCCAGTAGTAACGGGGATTGCGACTTCGACGACTTTGACCTTCCGGGTGAGGCCGACAAGGGTAGCAGAGTCTATGGAAAATAGATAAAGAATACAAACCTTGCTTGTCACTGTCATATGATTGCCTAGTTGTGTGTGATATGTACATGTGATAAAAATGTTAGCTTTGTAAATATGGCAGGATCTGTGCAGACCCTTGGCTCAAAGAAAGTATGGGCATATCATAAATGCAGAGTTTCCCGATCACTGGATTGCGATACACCTTGAGGATTTATCAGGTCGGCTTTTCTGTAACCGCATGATAGGACACGGCCCATATAACCAACCCATCGAGGCAAAACTCAATTCCTAACCCGCAACGGCCGCAAAACTTGATCAGAGCTTGAAGCAAAAAGACGGCAGGTGACCGTGAGGTCAAAAATACTCCGGTACAGGGAATCGAACCCTGGGCTCCGCGGATCGAGTGATTCTCTCTCATTGAATGAGAGCGCGAAATGTTAGCCACTACACCATACCGGATTGCGATTGGCTGTTGATGGGAGGACAGGAAGCGTAGGAGGCCTAAGGATGGAGAGGAATGGAAGTTGATGGATGAGTGCTTCTGCGGTGAAACGAAGCTCGTTTGCCGTTGATGCTGATGTCTGTCGTTGATTGAGGATGTAGGAGAAAGGCCAGAGTTGCGGTGGGATTAAAGTTCCCTGCCTGCTTCTCAGGACGGCAGGTCCCATGTCATCACCGGTTGCCTCGGCATCAATCAACTGACTAAGCTTTTTATCCGCTCATCAAACCACACCACACAGGTACAGACAGATACAGCCAGACTAGCCAGTGACGGACGATGTCCTTAAATGCAAAAAAAATAATCATCATGAGACTCATGACACAAAAAGCAAAAGAAATCTCCGGTACAGGGAATCGAACCCTGGGCTCCGCGGTACTGATCCCTCAGTTATGAGAGCGCGAAATGTTAGCCACTACACCATACCGGATGAATTGGCTGTTGTTGAGATGGACGACGACATTGCGGCTCATACACAGCGTGGGCTGGTCAATACAATCAGTCACAACTTTCACTGCCATCATTGCAAGGACACTTGTTACCCTCTATAGTAATAGTACATATCCACCCGTCCTGGTCTCGTCTTAAATCGGCTTGTTTTCAGTCCAACTCCCCATTGACGGTCCTTGTGACCAGTTTCGATAAAGTAGCAATACACATAACTCCCTCATCTCCCATGAGCCTCTGGCTCTCGCGTTGGTATTACACGCGTCGCTAATGACGCCGCTCATTTACTCCATCATGCCATCAGCGATTGCAAGCCTTTGCTTTGCCGTCTTGGCTCTCTTAGTTCCCTTACGGCCCTTCTTGCCTTTGCTATCGCTGTCGGCGGGCGTGGCTGCTGTAGCTGGTGTGGCCGTACCAGAGACACCCTTGGATCCATCGTCAAAGTTACCCTCGCCTGGAATTGTTAGCTTGAGAATCACTACATAGGCATTGGCACTTACCTTCATGGTACATCTCATCCAAGCTGGCCGTGTTCTCGGCCTTGCGTCGCTTACCACCCTTCTTCTTCTGCTTCTCCAACTCGCCCGATTCGAGCAGCTCCTTTTCACGACGCTCAATCATCTCTGCCTGCTCATCATCGGCCAGCCACATAGCAATATCACGGTTGCGGTTCTCGGGAGCACGACGGCCAGAAAAGTCAACGCTTGCACCGCCACCTTGGATGACAACGCGCTGAACCTCTTCCTTCTGCAGAGCACGCTTTCGGATACGCTCCTCGATGGTGCCGCGGGTGATGAGACGATACACGGTGACCTGCCTAGTCTGGCCGAGACGATGAGCTCGGTCCATGGCCTGTGAGTCAATGGTCGGGTTCCAATCGGAGTCGTAAAAGATAACGGTGTCAGCGGACGTGAGGTTAATACCAAGACCACCAGCACGAGTAGACAAAAGAAAGATAAAAATTTCGGGACGAGTCTGAAAGTCGTGTACAGTATCTCGTCGGTCTTCGAGCTTGGTTGAACCATCCAGTCGGCAATACTTGTAGTTGCGGTACGTCAAATACTCCTCCATCATGTCGATCATGCGGGTCATCTGGAAGTAGAGCAGTACACGATGACCCTCGCTCTTGAGCTTGAATAGCAATTCATCAAGCTTGGCCAGCTTGCCACTGTCGGTGACGAAGCGCTGCATGGACGGGACAGAAATATTGGTAAAGCCCTTCTTCTCATGATCAGGCTTGGGAAGCAACTTGTTAGTGGGCCAGACTTCCAGAGGAAGTTTCTTCTCGATAAGTGCCTTTTCTTCAAACGCAGTAGGGCCGTAGAGTATCTTGCGGATGGGTATGTTGAACAAGGTCTCCCTGCGTTCGGCTTCGGCGCCCCAGCTACGGCAGGAAACCTGGATTGGAGGTGCTGACGCGCGAGGTCTGCCGGCAGGCTCGAGGCGGCCAAGACCAGACTCGTTGTAGTCTTCTCCAGCAACATTCATCAACCGGGACAAGATGCCCTCCTCGGTAATCTCCGCAATGGGCTTTCGGTTCTGGCGCGCCCGAATCTGGAAGAGAGCGTGGGCGGGAGTGTAATTCTTATCCTCGGTGTCGCTGTAAGCCACGTTGAGGTACCCGAGTCTGTCGCGCTTCCGAAGCTCTCTTGCAGCTCGGGTAATCAAGCTTTCATGTGTAGCCTCGTAAACATCACGGGGAGAGGCATCGGCAAACCTAAGCCATGAGAATGCTTTTGACCCATCACAGCTGTCTCGGATGTTCTCTGGGCTCCAAATGTTCATCATGTGGTTCAGTGCCCGGTTCTTCCAGCCAGCCGTCTGGTTATCCGGGCCAGCCTTGTTCAGTCGGCCACCCTCCCTCCAGATTAGACGGGGGAGGTCGTACTCGATCAGATTCCGGCTTGAATAGCCCACGGCGACCTCAGCACCTTCACGGACAAACGAGGCGGTCTCGGCAAAGTAGGCACAGGCAAACGGCGAGTTGACTTCAGCACGCTCAAACAAATCCGGATGGTTACAGACCTTTCGGAACTGCATCACCAGGTTCATCAATGTGCCAGAGTCTTGGTCGTCTCCCATGGTCGCCTTCTCCACAAGGTCCATGATGTTGATCTGGTTTCGCAGGTTGCTGTAGTACGCGCGTTGTCGGTAGGTGAGATCACAGAAGATGTCGAGCTCAATCTTGTCACCAAGCTCTTTCTGCACATGCTTCTTGACACGCCGAAGCATGAAAGGCTTGAGAATCATGTGCAGACGCTTGAGTTGATCCTCATTGAGCTTGGTGTTACTCTGCGCGTGAGATTCAATATCTTTTGAGAACCACTCGCTAAATTCGTCATGTGAATCGAACAGCGACGGCATAATAAAGTGAAGCAGTGCCCAAAGTTCCTGCATGTTGTTCTGGATAGGTGTTCCTGTCAAGAGCAATCTGTTTCGGCAATGGAAGCCAAGCAAGCACTTCCATCGCGAACTCTGCGAGCTCTTGATGGCCTGGGCCTCGTCCAGAATCATGTATTGCCATCTCATCTTCTGAAAGTATGCAACGTCCGAAACAACCAGCTGGTATGAGGTAACGCATACATGGAACGGAGCATCCTTCCGGTAAGTCGTGTGCTTGCGATCCCAGAACTTTCGGAGCACCTTTCGGTCGTTTGCACCACCCCAGTAGGGAAGAATCTTGAACTCTGGAACGAATTTGGCAATTTCTTGTTGCCAGTTGTGAAGTGTAGAAGCAGGGGCAACAACGAGGAAAGGGCCCCAAATGTCGTGTTTCTCGGCCAGATAAGCCATGACTGATATAGACTGAACAGTCTTTCCGAGGCCCATTTCATCAGCCAGGATACCGTTGATGCCCTGCTCATACAAGTTGACGAGCCAGTTGAGACCCTTGAGCTGGTATTCCTTGAGTTGGGCATTGATGAGCTTCGGCTGCTCAATCTCGACATCTCCAAGACCTGTAGGATTCTGAAAGTTCATTTCACCCTCTTCATCCATATCGAGACCCTGATTGTTGAAATCGCGGGCCTTCTTCTGAGCTTCAGCGATGGCATTCTGAGCGTTGGCCATGGCAGCAGCCCGAAGAGCCTCTTCACTGCCCTCTTCAAAGTCGAGGTTCTCAAAGTTGGTAACCTTACCAGTGACGGGACCAGTGGGTTCGGAGATGTCCAATTTCTGCTCATCAATATGATTGGGATCCTTGGCAATATCCGGGTTGTCCGTACTCCGCTCGACCTCGTCAGTCTTGATCTTCTTGCCGATAAAGTGGGAGTAAAGCTCAGTCTGCGAGATAAGGAAGTTAAGCTTTCTCTTTTGACGAGCTGCTTCACGGTCGGCTTCTTCCTTGCGAGCGTTCTCAATCTCTTGCTTTTCAGCAGCCTTTCGCAGATCTCGCTCCTCTCGCTCGTTGCGCTTCCAGAAGCCCATCATGTCACGCATTACACGTTTGGCGCGAGCTTGTAGATCCTTGGTACCCTTGTTGGTGCGCAGCTGCCATCGCTTGGCTTCCTTTGATGCCAGAATGGCTGTTTTCTTAAGATTCGAAGCCTTGGTGGCGTAAGAGTCGACGGCAAGCTTAAAGGTCTTGTTGACATCTTTCCGGGCCATATCTCGCCAGATTTGGTCGTAAATTTGGTTGTAACCCTTGGACATGTACCGCTTCTCGTTGTCGGGAACATCGTCAACCTTTTCCTTGTCTTTGTCCTTCTCTTTATCCTTGCCTTTCTTGACCTTTTTATCGACAATCTCCTCTTCTTCCTTGTCGGCTTCGTCCTTGTCCCTGTCATCAGCAGAAACATCCTTCTTGGATTTCTTAATCTTGATTCGGACTCGGTTTTCTTCCTTGGTGGGCAACTCCTCTCCGGCATCCAAAGCAGCCTGGGCAGCTTCAGCAGAATCCTTCTCGGCTTGCTTTTGCTCCTTGGATTTCTTAAGACGAGGTCCGCCACGACCCTTGCCCTTCCGCTTGCCAGACGGGGTTCCTGCTTCCCCAGATTCCATATCAGAAGCCTGGAATGACGACATGGTGCCACCCTCCAAGTTGAGCTCGAGATTGCGAGCAGGGCCCTTGATGCCCTTTTGCAGGATGAGCTTTGTTTGCTGAGCTTTCTTGCTGGCGCGCTCAGCATCACGTAGATGCTTTTGACGCTCGGTTTCATCTTCAGCAGCCTCCGCACGAGCAAGAGCTGCTTCTTTCTGCTCCATGGTGACAGCCATGGACTTTTCACGACGTCGCTTGCGTTGCATGTCCTTCTTGCGCTCCTTCTCAGCAAAGACCTCTTGCTCGCGAACCTCGTGGAGAGCTTCGTCGTAAAAGACATCGTCATATCGCCTCTTGCCGAGCTCACAGTGTAGAGAAAGTTTCTTGCTGGCCGCATTTGCAAACGCCTCGCGTCGGATGAGACCATAGTCCAGATCACGCTCGGTCATTACGCGTCGTCGCTTCTGAGCTCGCTCCCTGTACTGATGCTCATCGAATTCATCAGGGTCCAGATTCGCAGCTTTGTTGTCAATATTTGACTCGGCATTCTGGATCTTCTTTTCCATCTCCGCCGACCATGTCTTTTGCTTGGGCTGACCATTTGCTTGTCGTTTAGCGGGAAGACGAGGTGTGGGTGATTCCTTCTTAACAGACAGCCTACGACCGTTCTTGGGCGTCGCAGCATCTCGAATATCAGAAGCGCGACCTTTGGTCGACTTTCGACCTCCACGTTTCTTGATGCCAGACTCCTTTTCCTTTTCCTTTTCTCTGCTAGGAATTGGTTCAGGTTCCGTCTCGACATCTTTCTCGACCTCGGTGTCATGATCGTGCTCAGGGTCTAGCGAGCGCTTGGTCTGTTTCGGTTCTCGTTCTTGTTTAATCTCCGGTATACGGTCTACCATGGGTGATCGCTCCCTGGGCTTTGGTGCAGGTTCAGAGCTCGAAAGGATATTAGAGAACGACATGGGATCGGCAGCTCGACTCGGTGTCTTGTAAAGTTAGCCCAATACATTAAATTACCATAGTCACTTACGTTGGTGGATGCAGGCGTGGGCTTTGGAGGTGAAGGAGCCGCGAGGTCCGACTTGAAGGGCGAAAGGGCAGAAGCCCCATTAGTAGTCGAGCTCATGTTGGCTGTGGCACCATGTCTCGCGCTCGGAGAAGCCAATACCGGTTGTCGACCAGGAGGGCTCAGAGATCCAGCTTGATTGTTTGCGTGTGACTGTGATAGCGGGCTACGCGGGCGATATGATGGACCTCGGGGCGATGTATAAGAGCCGTTATAATACGAAGGAGTGTGTTGATCGGAAGATTGTGAGTAGCTGTAAGAGTCGCGGGTCTGTGTGGAAGGAAATTAGCTCCACGTCAGCAAGCTTTGCGGTTGTTTCGGTGTTGGCTGCCGAATGAAAGAGGCAGTTGTGCGACAGTCAAGGAGGGCGATGATGAAATTAAATGATAATGGATACAGTTCGGGATTAATCAGAAAAAGTTAGAAATGAAACAGGCATTGATGCCTGGACGTGATGAATGATGTGATGATCTAGATGAATAGAATTAAATGATGATGGGGGAGGAAAGTCAAGGGCTAGCTGTGCAATGAATCAAACAAAGTCTGGGCGAGACGAGAGTCAAAGACAAAAAAAGAAGTGGATTTGCCCCCTTACCTTTGGTGTCCCAGCCGGGGGCGCGTTGGCGTTGGCGTTGGCGTTGGCGTTGTGCCAGGAGCCTGCAGGCGTCGCCGCGTCAGAAATCCGACGTTCCTTTGTTGTATCAGTGGTAGGGTCGTAGAAACCTCGCGATGCAGGTTTGGGATAATAAACTTCGTGGTTTGATGAACGAGGATAATATGCAGTGGGAGGATGCAGCGGCGAGGCCGACGCAGGGCTGGCGGCCTGGTGTTGATGCTGTGGCGGGTGATGGTGATGCAGTCCAGCAGCAGTTGATCCAGGTGATGTAGATGAGTTGAGGCCGACTGGAGGTGGTAATGAGGGAGCGACAGGGCCGCCTGGTGCGCCCGTGGACGATGACATGTAGGGATTGGGCAAGGCCGGGCGAGGCGGGGATTGAATGGAATGGCCGGCACTCGTGGTGCTGGTGTTGTGATGACTGTGACTATGACCATTGGGAGAAGAGAAGGGAGGCGGACGGTATTCGGACTTTGGCGAGCGCAGGCTAAAGGTGGAATGCTGGTGCGCATTCGCGCCTGCACTTGAGGCTGTCGCCGTCTCTCCAGCCGCAGCTCCTACAGGCAAGTCGCCGTCGCGCCGGTGATGATGATGGTGATGGTGGTGATGGTGGTGGTGATGCGGACGAGGGTCTCGCTCATCATCACCGCCGTCGTCTCCTCTATGCGGTGGCCGCTGCAGCACCGAGGAGTTGTAGCCGTTCTGATCCATGTTGATGGGCTAGCGCCTGAAGACAGAACAAAGCTAAGCACCCAAGAGAGCAGGGAATGTGATATAGTCGGCGACCGATGTTAATCAGGCTTGAGAACCCATGTGCTCGATAGACGGCGACACGACGATTGGAAATTCGAGGTACGAGGGAATGTCTCCGGGGCCAAGAGGCGCAGTCGATCAATCAAGTTCGCGATGCGCACGCGAGGCTGTAAGATGTCGATTGCGATGCGATGCGATTCGCAACTCGCGACCACGGGGTGCGATGATGCAGCGAGTTGCGACAGACGACAACGATGGGGGGAATCGATGGAGATGGATCGCGACAATGTCAGGTCTAGGTTGAGCCCAGATCCAAGGCAAGTCGACGAAGGGTGCCCTGGCTGGGGGGGGGCAAAGTGTTTTGGTGTGGAGGTGTTGGACGTAGCGTGGCGCTGGGATACGGCGATGCAAGCGGCAGTCGATGGGACGGGACAAACGAGGGTGACAGAGGGCGAGGGCCAATGGATCTGCAAAGGTAGCGGGGGAGCGGATGGTGAGAAGTGAGAAGAGAGGATGGGGGAAGCACGAATGGGCGGGAATCGAATCGACAGAGTGGAGTCGAGGTATTCTAGAGGTTAACGAAGGTGAGGTGAGGTGATGATGGGAGCTGAGGCGAAAGAGTGAGACAAAGCAAATCTGGAGTAGGAGTGGTAAGATCAACAACAATCACGATCAATCGAGGCTATAAGCTGCTATGAAGATGTGGCGTGGACAAGAGTGAATAAATGCCAGCAAGGCGAGAAGCGAAGTGAGATGAGCATGGACGTGGCCGTGAGGATGGATTCAATGGATGCCACGAGAAGCCGGCAACCTCCACACGGGCATCTAGTGGCTTGGGTGCTAAGTATGACCACTTAATCGGTAACCATGCACAACAAGCTCGAGTCAACAGTGAAGCAATCCGTCTTGTTTTGTGTCTCTTGATCACACCCACCGGTTCAAGGCACGCTTCCCTAAAGAGGAATTGGCGATAGAGTCAAGTAGGTGAATGTATATAATTCAGCTTTACTAGCGAACATAGCGAATCTCTTTAACGCAGTGAGTATCCTTCAGTGTGTACGTTGATAAGCCCGACTCTCCAAATAAAACCCTCATAGTCAGTAAGCAATCACGGCACTGGAAATGGAAATCGGAAATCAAGGCACACGCGAACACGCACGCACGATCTCGACTCACCCGCGTCTCTTTTCAGGTCCCAACTTGTCTTTTGCCCCTGTCCCGTTTGTCCCCGTCCAAAGTGGGTTACGTCTCGAGCTATGCCCTGTAGAGTTAATCCCGTTTTGTCCCTGTCATCGGCACCGGGGATATGATCCGGAAATCGGTCGCTTCTTCCGCGACTCATAGTTATAGGGTAGTGTTCAATCTGACTGTTATTCAGCTGTCGAAGGATTACATATGAATGATGTTAATTCCAAACTCTGTTGATCAAACGGGAGTTTTACCTGTAAGGCTGAGGCTTATCTTGTGTATTGCTGAGCCCTTGCAGGTAACACGGAACGTGCGGTCGGTGATTGTCGAGGTCACCGATGAGTAACTTGGACACGACCCCATTTCAAATACATCTCGGCCTCAGCGAATACTCCGATCAAGAGATCTCGCCAATTCAAGTTTCCCAGGGTTATATACCTCACCCAGGTATTGCCTCGTATTATCACAGTACGCACAGTGCAAGAATGATATGCCCAACATTTATCACGACCACACCTCTAAACGGTCTATCACACAATCACTCGTTTACAACATCTAGATGGGAATCCCATATATTCATACCAAGGCCTATAACAGCAGACCAACGAAAAAGAAATCTATCCGTGAACATTTCCACATCTTCATGAACGCTTCCGGGTCTCTCTATTGAGGCCATGCCCATGCGTCCTGTAGCGTCGTGGTAGCCTTTCCATATCCCATCGTAAGGTATCAAGTATCCTGATGGCTAGCCACCCGCCGCTTATCCCATGAAAATACCCACATGATGCCAATGGCACTCATCAACTTTTGTGGAACAATATCCTCTATAGTCAATTTCCTTTCATGCATTCGTGCCAAAAATCAAACTCGTAAATACTTTTGCCTTAGACAGCACCGGCGTTAATCATCTTCTTTCGGAGGTAGTTCTTGTACTCGGAGATGGAGCCGTCCCACTCGCGGATGGTCTGGTTCTCGCACACAAGAATCTGCTTGGCAATCTTGTCGAGCAATCTATAATTGTTAGTCGATAATCATCTTTGAGGGCTGCGAAAACTTACCGGAAGTCGTGAGAAACGACAATAACACCTCCGCTAAAAGCGTTGATGGCGTCTGCCAGACTGTCAATGGTAGGAATATCCAGACCGTTGGTAGGCTCGTCAAGCAACAACATGTTGGGGCTGTCAATGGCCAGCAGGGCAAAGACGATACGGCTCTTCTGACCCTCAGACAGAGTACCCATCAGGGCAGTCTGGGAGTCACCACTGAGACCGTAGCGACCGAGCTGCTGACGCCAGTACTGGTAGTCCTGGGACTTTTCACTGTACTTGTCACGAACAAAGTCGAGGGCAGACTTTGTCAGGTCAAGCTGCTCGGCACTGTGCTGAGAGTACAGGCCAAGCTTCAAGTGAGTGTGTCGGGTAACCACACCGCCTGTGGGAGACAGCTTGCCAGTCATGAGGCGGAGCAGAGTGGACTTGCCAACACCGTTGGGACCGACAAGGGCGGTTCGGGAGTCCATGTCGAAACCGAGGTCCAGGTTGCGGTACAGGTCATCTTCGGGGTTTCCAGAGTAGGAGAAGGTAACGTTGTCAAAAGACAGAACGGGAGGGGGAAGCTTGTCGACATCAGCGAAACGGAAGGTAAAGACTCGGTCCTGCTCGACAGGCTGGATAAAGCCATCGGCCTCCATCTTGTCGAGAATCTTCTGGCGCGACTTGGCCTGTCGCACCAGGTTGGCGTAGGTACCAGCGCTGGCAATGAACTTCTTGATGTGGACAATTTCCTCCTGCTGCTTGTGGTAGGCCTTCATCTGGTTTGTCTCGTTCTCGGTTCGAGTCTTGTTGTAAGAGTCGTAGTTACCACCATAGTAGATGAGCTGCTTGCCTCGCATATCAATCATGTTGCTACAGACACCGTTGAGGAAATCCATAGAGTGGGAGACGAGCACAAGGGTTCGCTCCCACTTCTTGAGGTACTCCTCGAGCCACACACAAGCCTCCAAGTCCAAATGGGCAGTGGGGTCATCGAGAAGCAGCACAGAGGGCTTGACGAACAGGGCCTTGGCAAGGGCAACTCGCATACGCCAACCACCGGACATGTCCTTGGTCTTCTTGTGAATGGTCTTCTTGTTGAAACCGAGACCTGTCAAGATGAGAGAGGCACGGGTGGCAAAGGTAGAGGGATCCAGCTTGTCCATGTGCTACAAAGTATTAGCAAGTACGTAGAAATTATGCGGGAAAACTCACGTCGTAGAGGTCAATGAGGACAGGGCTCTCAGGACCCTCCTCCTCGAGAAGCTTCTCGGCCTGGTGGTCGAGACGCTCCAGCTCAAGCTCAGCCTCTCGGACAACCCACTCAAGGGCACCCAAGTCACTGGGAGGGGCACCCTCATTAAGAAGGTAGATGTCGAGGTGCTCGGGGATGGGGAACTCGCGGGCAGCGATGGACTTGAGGAGGGTGGACTTTCCGCAACCGTTCTCACCGAGGAGACCGTATCGTCGACCGTACGAGAGCTCGAGGGTGGAATCGGTGATAAGGACTCGTCCGTGGAAAACCAGAGAGGTACTGGTGATCTTGACGTCCTTGCTGGTTTGGGTAGAGGAGAGGACACCGGTAGTGACACGGTCAGAGATACCGTGCTTATCCATCTGCTCGGTGAGACGCTTCACCTCCTCGAGCTTCTCGCCCGAAGTCGCGGGGGCATCATCGTCCTTGACGGGGTTGCCGTTGGCATCGAGCTCAGGCTCTTCGGTCTTCTTGCCCTTCTTGCCCTTGAGCTTGCCCTCGGCAGCCTTCTTGGCGAGACGCTTCTCCTTGGATGCGGAGGGGGCCATTTTGATGACGACTGAAAGAAAGAAAAAAAGACCGCGGGGTTGAAAGAACGGAGACTGTCGGCGGGGTAGAGGGCGTCTAAGAAATCAAGTCCAAACCGAGGGGGTATGAGATGGTTTGGAAAATGACCGTTCGATGGAGGAAGAAAGAGGGAGAAGAGGAAAAGTTGACCGACAAAGAAAAAAGCGGCCAAACAAATAACAATGAGTGTGGCGGTTCCAGTCTTCCCGGTTGAATAGGATAGGTTCAAGGCCTTCTGCGGTTTGTGCAGAGGCAAGGCGGGGTAAATTTTTATTTGGTGGGGCAGATTTACAGATTTTTTGGCTGATGACAGAGTCAGGCACCAACTAAGGCATCAATGTATGTGATTTGCTGTTGAGTTTGGGGAGATTTTTAAGTTATTCAGTTTCCTACCTAAGGTATTTAATAACGCAAGTGTTACTATGTGTATAAATTTGGCTGGTTTAATTGTTGCTGTTCTGGCCAAATATTTTCTTTTACTCTACCGAGCCATACCTAGATTTTTTTTTGTGATGACGTCAACAATCCATTAAACATGATTGGCTACCTAGCGATTCAGGATTTTCACTTGGCGTCGTCGTTCTTGTGCTGGCAACCTTAAGGACGGCGAGTCCGTCGCTATCAAGTTGTCTCTATATATCGCCCATGTCCGGAAATACCAGTTCATTCACTGAAACTATACGAGTCAACTTTGCCTCTCGGCAATAAGTTACAGGTGTCTGAGGCTTGGTCACCTGAATATGATACTGCCGCGCATTGCGCCTAGTAATGCGATACAGGCCATGACTCGAACCTAAGGAACCGATCAGGCATTTACACTGTGACTTGCTATGATGATGAATTATCAGGCTGATACTGGCCTTTGTTCATACCCGAAGACAACATATCCAGGACCAATCCTTAGCTTCAATGTATAACTGAGCCGCCACTAAAGGTTTGAATACGTTGGACATTCACGCTTGGCATCAAGGTCGCATATTACAGCTAGCATCGCTACAAACTATTTGTTTCATGCAGTCATTTCTCATTGACACTGAACTCCGCTATAATACAGGTATCATCATATCAGACCATTAAGAAGAAGTCTCGTTGTTGAGAGCGTCGAAAGCGGTCTTGTTCGTAACCTCTCCCTGCTTGGGACCAGCATCCCGGCCAGCGGCAGTCTGGTTCTGTTGGAACTGGAGCTCAGCAGCCCGGCTGGGGTCGTTCTCGCTACCAGGCTCGGCGTTCAGGGCCTTCTTGAGACCATCCTCAGTCTTGGAGTCGTCGAAGCCCTCGGTGATGTTCTTGCCGTGAGGGCCAGAAGCCTTGGCGTACTGAGCGTCGACATAGCTGGGGGCGGTACCAGCAGTCTTGGCATCACTGCCGGAGCCGGATGTGGGAGCGGAAGAGGTAGAGGTGTTGGTGTTGCGGCCAGCGCTGGTGTTCTCGGATCGGGAAGAGGGTTGGTTCTCGCCGTGGATGCCCACGTTGGAGGCAAAGTCGCCGCCCTCCTTGTTGGACTGGGCAGCAAGAGACTCAGATGGGACGGTGCCGGCACCCTCCTGCTTAGTGGGAGCGTTCTGACCAAGGTCGACCTGGGTTTTGTTAATATCGTGTTGAATACGATGGAAAATTATTGTAGCTTACCTTGGTACCTTCGCTGGGGGCCTTGTTGGAAGACATGTTGTTTGTGATGGATGAAAATCGGGTTGGTGTGTTTTTGGATGATGAGATCGTTGATCAAGTTGTAGAATGTGTTTGAATGCCGAGAACTGACTTGACGAGGTTCGTGAGCTCAGTGATATATTGCAGTTTGAGGCTCATGACATCATGGTGGTGCTCTCACACTGACGACTTTGAGCTCCAACATGACGCCGGATTACATCATCTAAGTCCTAGCGACGAGGGTCTCGCCAGGGAAACAAGCAAAGGAATAGGAACCAAGGACTTGTTGACTCGATAAGCGAAAGATTTAGAAAGTTCGACGGGGACGTTACTCCATAGGCATCGAGATCTATGTTGGATGCCCTGAGCTTCACCTTGGAGGGACATGCGAGACGCAGGTGATATGCAGGTTATGCGATATCACCAAGGACAGCTAAAAGTTTTCACAAAGAGTCATGAGTCTTAATAGACAAACAATTCAGCCGTTCCGATCCTGAGTGTTGCAATATGTAGGAACACATGTGTCAGACGTCTAGCCTGTCTCCCGAAAGAAGCATCTCATCAGGCGACCAACTTGATATCAAACACCAACCCTGTGAACCGGCAGATTGGCAACAAAGGAACAATGTCCAACGATACACCCCTTGAAACCGGAGCTTTTGCGCCTATTCATTTGCATCCTCAAGACTGGGAATGTCGTATATCAGCCGCTCATTCGTTTCGCTAGTGCGCAGCAAAGTCTTGGCGCCGGCCTCCAAGCTGAGCATCGCCGTGTCCTTGTTTCAAGTTTTGAAAACCAGAATGGGAGGCGAAGCTCTTCACGGGCAGGGCCAGATGCATTTTGTCGTATGAAGCATACAATATTACTACACTTGTAGCTCGGGCCTCAACGTACGTTTCAGAGCTGAGTCGGCGGAAGGTAATCTACCAGCTTGTTGTCACCACCTGGAAGCACGTTTCATGCCTTCCGAGGATACAATGCCACATTGCCCATTGCTTAGGACGCGTATTTGAGCTATAACGCTGTGCTCGTACCAGTCGTATCTCCGCCAGCTTGTGCTGTAGAACTTTGGTGGTCGTCTTGCCTCATGGACTGAGCCATAATCTGAGATGTAATTATATCGTTATAAACTCGGGGTAGCGATGTGTGTATTGGTAGAAGTTGGCCTGATGTGAATGAAGCCTTGGTTTGGCAGGTATAACGGTATGGTAAAGATGGAGTCAGTTCATGAGATAGAGCCGCGCCTCTATCTGTCAAAGCTCCGATACACAACTTACTGAAATCGAAACCAAGAACGACCGTGATGAGATGTTGTGTTGTCGCGTTTCATTCTCACGAAATCAGACTGCTTTCTGGTCTGGTGACTCTCTCACTTGAGGAGCACTTACACTGCCGTAAAACCGCACGGATAGCACGTCTGTGTCCTGACTTGACTCCTCACGTTTGACTGAAGATACGGTCAACGAACTCATGACACTGGTCAGAGTTGAAGCACGAAGACTTGTCGGGCCATCTATGATGGTTAGACTGCGCTTGGCTGCTATACAGAAACGACATGCTTGTAAACAGTTTACCCATTGCCATGGTTTCTTGAGCCCGAGTGTGTATAGTGAAGCAGTGGAGGCCAAGAGAAGTTATTTTGTTCACAAAAGATGGAATGGCTTTGCTTTGTATGAGTCCAGGGGGATGTGTGCCATTCATAGAACGAGCAAGAAACTTCCTTGAGTCAGAGCGTGTGTTTCGATCAGAGTAGGTGCTCTAACCCTAGAGTGGGAGGTAATTATGTCAAAACTTGGTCATCAGGCAGAAGGATGAGAAGAAGATACATTCCCGGGATAGATGCAGAAGAGCTTGTTAACTGAGACAGACTAATGGTAGGTCCGCAATAAATCAAGTTGCTGCCTACCATCACGAAGACACGATGATACGTTCACCATGCTCGGGAGGTAACAAGAATCCAAACTCAACAAATTGCTTGTTAGGTTTATAGCCAAAAGTTTTCAACTTCCTATGTTTTATTAGCTAAAGTTAACTAACTGACAGTGGAAGCTTGAAAGGCTTGTATAATTTTCTTTTACTTCATCTTATCAAAGTATATCTTATTGGTAGCAAATTCAGTCGATTACAGAATTCGGCTTCCAGCAAGATCTTCACAAAGCTCTATTGCCAAGCCATCCCAAGGCTGAGCCTTCACTCATGTGACGCAAGAATGAAGGAGACATTTGACCTCGAAAAGGCATTTTGCCACTTTACGGTCGACCTTTACGGAGAATAAGTCGGATGATCGGCGAGGTGTGGAACCCATCAAGAAACGCCGGACATTCCAAAGTGTCTTAGAGGTCAACTGTCAGCGGCTTGTGGAAACTATTTGGGCAAGTGATAAGGAATTGGGTGCATGAACTGAGCAGATGAAGTACTCTGAGTGTCATTGTTTTCGCATGCGCCTCATGAGGTTGACACCTGAAAGAGCGAGGTGCCAAGGTTATAAAGAGCATTGTCCGTGAGAAGATTGTCTGTGAGAACAAACAAACCTGCTCAGTCGAAACCGCAAATAACCCACCTTAATCAAACCATCAACAAGCAAGCCACGCAATGACATCCAAAGATCTCGTATATCACGACGGCCATTACCACCGCTCGGCAGAACGGCCGGAAGGACGGCACAGCGATCATAGCCACCCTCAGGGGGGACTCTGGCAAAAGACTCACGACGCCTGGGGTCGCGTCCTCTACGGCGTCGGTAGCGTCTATTACAAGATTCGAGGACGATGAAGGATGACGACGCACGTGTGAGAGAGACAGGAATGCACGCGGTTGATCGAGACAACGGCAAAGCGGCTGCTACTCAACACGCCATCAACACCAATCTTCTCCACTGTTTATATGCCAATCGACGGCGTCGAGTTTGAGTTGTCGTCGTCTTGATAATGAGGATTGACACGTCCCAGTGCCGATCCGAGGAAAACACCAAAGAGAGGACCAAAAATATCACAGTCAAGCTCATGTCAGAGATGCAAGCCGGGCCAGGGATGATATTGTGGGCTCCGTTGATGTGCAGAAGCGTCTATGCTCTGCTTTGCATCGGTTTCAGAGTACGACGGGTGGAGGACGGACAGACAGTGTGACACACGTACAATTGATGTTTGGGAGTTTTGACATGCAGAAGATTCTAAGGGATGTTAAGCTTTATATGTTGAATAAAAATATACAAAAATATATATAATTTAACAAAGCCATTAGACGTCTGAAGCTTATCTGTTCTCTTTCCTGTTCCATAACTATTTTTCTCAACTATTGAAATAAAAGTCTTGTCGCATTCCGAGACAGAAGCATCAGGGGCTGACTGGAGAAGGATTGCTGTGAGCGAGTTCTGGATTATCCTTGAAAGGCTGCCTGCACGGAATACGAACATACGCAAGCGCTTGGGGTAGTCTTGGAAGCTGGAGCCAAGAGTCAAATGTTGGCACTCGATATTACTTTATTGCAATTCCGTTTTCACCGCGCCAAGCCAATGACTCTCCAATCTCCCAAAGAGTCATGAGATATCGTATAAGTTAGAGCGAGATGCAGATGCAGAGAATCTGCGGCGTGGATGGTTCCAATCTGAGGCAAGACGAGCCCCCTGACGTTTGGCTTGGACCGAAATTCGTGGAGATTGTCCCCTATTTCCAGTCTAGCCGGTACAGTGCAATCTCGCTGCGCAACATGCGACACTATCGCCAATGCCCTCTACCAAGGCCAAGCTTTGCTACGCTACGGTGTGCATTGATACCAAGCACTCCACCACCGCCAACGAGATGAGATACCACGTTGACCATCCCTGATTGGACAGGGAAGGCGCCGGACAAGACCCAAACAAGCTTCAAATCTCTGGACTGCGCCTCACAATCGACAGGGGGATAGGTCACGATTTAGCCCGTGGTTGGTCCATTTCCAGAAGTTTAGGGGATCTGCTTGGCTTCTGGCACCGGCAGCTTCACCGTAGCAGTAGCGCCTAGGCACAGTGCCCGTCTTCATCCACAAGAATGGAACACAGCCGCTGCCAACCCCTGCCATCCCGGGACATTTAGCGGCTTAATTCACTGAAGTTCAGGGGCCCCGGGTTGGCCGCCTTCAGCCATTTTACTCTTCAGATCGCCCCATCCCTCGACTCGACTTCATCTTCCTTTTTTCTCTCCATCAAACCTTCGCTAACCTTTAATTCTTCCTGACCTTTTTTGATTTTCGGTTCTCGTTGTTTGAGACCGGTTTTACATCTTCCCGACACTCTTTTACAGACCCTCTTATACCGAAACGATTCAATCCGCTTCGGACTTTGCATCACGACACGGCAGACGGATTGCCAATAACTTGATCGCTTGATTCTTGTCACTCTCTACTCTCTTTTTGCTTGCCATTTGATACACAACACAATGAAGTTTTCCGCTACCCTCGTCGCCGCGACGGCTACGGCTGTCAGCGCCGGCAACCTCAAGCCCATCACCATGAAGGTATGTGGTCGCCTACAATCGCAGACCTAGGCAACGATCCTAACCTCTTGCAGGGCTCCAAGCTCTTCTACTCCAACGGTACCCAGTTCTTCATGAAGGGTATGGCCTACCAGCAGGACACTGCTGCCGCTGGCCAGACCAACGACAAGACGACAACCTATATCGACCCCCTCGCCGACAAGACGGCTTGCAAGCGTGATATCCCTCTCCTCAAGGAGCTTGGCACCAACATCATCCGAACCTACGCCATCGACCCCAAGGCAGACCACGACTACTGCATGAACCTCCTTGACGAGGCAGGCATCTATGTCATCTCCGATCTTTCCGAGCCCGCCGTCTCCGTCAACCGTGACAACCCCAAGTGGGATGTTGAGCTGTACGAGCGCTACACTGGCGTCGTTGATGCTCTCGCCGGTTACGACAACGTTGTCGGTTTCTTTGCCGGTAACGAGGTCTCCAACAACAAGTCCAACACGGATGCTTCCGCTTTCGTCAAGGCCGCCGTCCGTGACACCAAGTCGCACATCAAGAGCAAGTACAAGCGATGGCTCGGTGTTGGCTACGCCGCCAACGATGACGTTGACATTCGTGAGGATATCGCCGATTACTTCAACTGCGGTGACGATGACGATGCTCGCATCGACTACTGGGGATACAACATCTACTCTTGGTGTGGCAAGAGCAACATGAAGGACTCTGGTTACTCTGCCCAAGCCGAGTTCTTCAAGGACTACTCTGTCCCTGTCTTCTTCGCCGAGTACGGCTGCAACGAGCCTGACGGTGCCGCCGGCCGTATCTGGGATGAGACCACTGCTCTCTACGAGGAGAAGGAGATGGTCGACGTTTTCAGCGGTGGTATCGTCTACATGTACAACCAGGAGGCCAACGACTACGGTGTTGTCAAGGTCAGCAAGAACGGCGATGCTGTCAAGATGAAGGACTTTGAGCCCCTCAAGAAGAAGCAGACTGCTGCCCACCCCGTCGGTGTTGAGGAGGACGACTACAAGCCCTCTGGCAAGCCCGCTACATGCCCTTCCATCTCCAGCACCTGGAAGGCCAGCAGCGATCTCCCTCCTACCCCCAACTCTGACCTCTGTGACTGCATGGTCAAGACCCGTTCTTGTGTTCCTGCCGACAACCTCAAGACCAAGGACTTCAACTCCATCTTCGGCTACATCTGCGGCGCCAACAAGAAGCTTTGCACTGCCATCAACGCTAACGCTACCAATGGTGTCTACGGTGCTTACAGCATGTGCAGCGACGAGGCCAAGCTCGCTTACATCCTTAACGCCTACTACGAGGACCAGAACCAGCGCGCCGATGCTTGCGACTTTGACGGCAAGGCTACCACCCAGCGAGCTGCCAGCGAGGGTTCCTGCTCTGCTGCCCTTGCTTCCGCCAGCAAGATCAACGAGCAGGTTGCTACCGCCACTGGCCACGCCGGTGCCTCTGTCACTGGTGACTCCGCCGAGTCTGACGAGTCGGACAACAACGACAGCTTCGGTATCCAGGCTGCCTCCATCGGCCGCCTTTTCACTCTCGGTGACTACGCTGTCGGCGCCTACATGGCCGTCGCTGGTGTTGTCGGTGCCGGTATGGTCCTTCTGTAAAATGGAGGTTCTTGGGAACAAAGTTTTGGGGGGTTCAAGTTTCTTGCGGTGGCTTTTAGATCGCGCGTATTTTCAACCTCGTTGTGTTTTTTCCTTTTGTGTATCCAGCATCGCCGGTGTTGCATGGCTTGTGACTAGAACGAGGTAGATGCCTAATGCTATCTTGCGCATTGCGATGCCCATTGTGTGATTGGTTTCTGAAGCGAGGTTATAAGATTTGGCATAGCTCCGTAATGTAATTGAAAAAAGTCAGTAAACACAGTCCAGCTTGGTGTCTTCTTATTCCACCTCATTTCGCTAGATTTTCTTGGCGAGGTTCACCGACAGTGTAAGATACAGGTAGTTGGGTAGGATGGACTTGGATGCGGTTCTATGTTAGCTCGGCGTTGTTTGGAGGTACTGTTCTGAATCTCTGCTATATATAACAAACTTAAAGATAAGGGACAGGATTAGTCGAAAAGGCAAGCTTTAACCCAACTTCTGATACAAGTCGGAAGTAAATGCACACCGTTGTGGAGGATGTCAAGCAGCACTCGTTTCTGATGTTTGCCAAGAAAGGTGACTCGTGACTTACGGCGGGGACAAGACAAGTCCAATAATATCTCTTGAGCCTCTAGGTAGTATTCATTCACTTTCAGCCTGCGCCTTGCTGTGGCTTGATCATTCCCTCACACAACATATTCAGCTCCGTCACGCTAGAAGCAAGCTTAAATGTTACTAAAAGCGTACATTAGATTCCGCAATCTGCAGGAGCGGTAACCGGCCGTCGAGGTGTATCGACCAGTAGCTTTGACGCTTTTTGCTGCCGGCACTCGAGAAATGTATAGTCTTGATACTTGGAGGAACTTGTCCAACCTCAAACTTAGGGTGAAGTGGCGCCCCCATACTCAAGCTAGTGCGGTTTGTAGCTGATTAGACGAGTAGAGAAGCGGTCATTGGCGCCAAAAATAGACTAGGAAACCGCAAGGCAGATCGTCAGAATAGAGTGCAACGATTGTTTCTATACAACGGGTCAGCGGTTAGCAGGGCTGAAACAGGACATTTTGGCGAGTGACGAAGGATCAATAATGGATAGTTCAGACGTGGTCTCACATAATCAACCTGATGGGTCGTATGATAGAAACCGGGATAACAAACAATGTCCAGACGGAGTTGGGACTTTGACACTTCCGAGAGTAAGCACAGCCGTGAGCTATGCATTCAGCTCCAGTATTAGTCCACCCAGCCACCGTAGTTAGACTATGGCGTCGGCTGCGGATTGATAGATGCTCCAAGGATGCGATGAATGGGAGGCATATAAGGGTTGAGGGGCCCAGGAGTACTTCCAGTCCATCATTCTTTATCCCAATCATTAACAATGATCCTTTCGTTTGTGCTCGCCCTCGCCGGGGTTGCTGTCGCTCTAGAGCCGAGAGAGGTTATGCACCAGGCTCGGAACCAACCTTCGTTCATCCCATCTCGCGATCTATCCCATGCTCAAACAGAGCCATGCAAGTACCTCAGTCAAGCATATGAGGAATCGAAAACAGCAAAGGGCGAGCGTGTCATCCTCGCCGTTCCTCCTTCTGTAGGCATTGCATGTCTCAAGTCGGTTCCTCTTGATAAGAAGCGTGATCTTGAGCTGCTCGACTACCTTGAGCCTTTGATTTCGTTCCAAAGCACCCTCGAAATCCTCGCAGACCCTCCAGAAGAGTATCTGTTTCCTGGTGTGGATGTCTTTGGTGGTTTCGAGACGATCCGAAGTAAGTTGGAGAACGACAAGTACAAGACGCAATATGAAGTTATGACGGACCTTAGAAGCATTGTAAGTAAAGACACCATCTTTTATGAACAGGTACTCACCATGATTAGTTCGCGGCTGCTAACGATGGTCATTTTGACTACCCTCCGGCTCTTCTCAACGCCTTCTGGTACGGTCGAAGAGGCCTAGAGTTTGAATCCGTCTCGGCCAACGGATTACGTTTACCGTATATCTTCCACGCTCGAGATAGCACCCGCGGCAACTCACACCAGCTCGATTACCATCCTTCGGCTGTAAAGAGCATCGATGGCATCCCCGTATTTCAGTGGCTCGAGGAGGACGCTGCTCATGTGACGGCCAACTTTCAGGATCCTGATGCCCAGTTCAACAACCTCTTTTCCTCGGTCCCTCGCTCTGCTGCTGGCTCTGTGGGCACTACCCAAGTAACCCCGTTTGAGATTCCCGATAAGTACACCGTCGAGTTCTACAACGGCAGCACGCTGGAAATTGTTAATGAGATTCTTGTCCCACCAACTATAGACCTGTCTGGCATCAGGTCTGGCGAGGATTTCCACCGTAAGATTGAGGTGGCTCCTGTCGACACTTCCAAGAAGCCTTCTGCCAAGGAGCGTCGCTCTACCCCGAAGACCAAGTCCAAGACCATCGTTGGGTACCCTGAGCCTATCGTCAAACACTCGGATAACATGATCGCTGGATACTTTCTTGACGGGGAGGACTATAAGGACACTGCTGTTCTCTCCATCCTGAGCTTCTCACCCATCGGTGTGGATATTTCCAAGCCCAATTCCGGCTTTGACTTGGCCGAATTCGTCTTCGAGGCACAAGCTGTCATTCTCGAGTTCATCAAAAGGGCCAAACAGGCAGGTCGCGATAAGCTCATCATTGACATGTCTGCCAATGGTGGTGGCTCAGTTGTTCTGGCTCATTCCATATACCGTCTGCTATTCCCTGAGGGTCAGTTCACGGGTTGGAACCGATATCGTGCCAACCTTGCTCTCGAGGCAGTTTCTGAGGCCGATTACGACACGTTCATCAGTATCTCGATAACAAAGTCCAAGTATTACCCTGTTGGTTCTGATGGCGAGCACCTTGAGACCGGCAAGGACTTTTATGGTCCGCACACTGTCAAGGGACAGAACGTAACTGCGGCCTTTCAAGTAGACAAGACTGCCCCCTGGGACACCAAGATTCCTGCTTACTTCAACGGCTTCGATCCCAATACCAAGCCTGTTGTGGAGGAAGCTCCCTGGAAGCCTGAGAACATCATCATCGTCACCGACGGCATCTGTGCGTCATCCTGTGGTATCCTGACAGGCTTGTTCACCCGTAACCATGGAATCCGCACTCTTGCTCTCGGCGGCCGCCCCCTCAACAACGCCATGCAAGCCATGGGCGGCGTCAAGGGCACAATGCTCAACAACAACATCGACATCGTCTCCGCGATTGCTGCAGTATACGATGAAGCCGACGATCAGAAGACTCTCTCCATCCTCGAAGACGCTGCAGCCTCGTTACCCAGCTTCCACGCGCCGCCTCTACTTCCCCTTCTTGCCAACGGCGGCAAGGTCAACTCGCTGAATGGCTACACCGAAGACAACCTCGATGGGTATCCGGTGCACTTTCGGTATGAGGCTGCTAACTGTCGATTATTCTATACGCAGCGCATGCTGGCTTCTCCTGTCGAGTCTTGGAGGCGAGCTAAAGGCGTGGCGTGGGATAAAGAGCCTTGTGTACAGGGCTCGACGACCAACCAGGACGGGACTATTGGCGGCAAGACAGTCAAATATGATTCTCGTGTTCGTAGCCGTGCGAGCGGCTTCAAAGGACCTGGGATGCTAAAAAAGTAGTGGGGTGATGGCTTTGCATAGTGTTTGATGTTTGATGTTTGTTAAAGAAGTTCGACTGCATGGATGGCGTTTGTTTATACCATACTCGAAGATGACTGATGATTAGATGCTAAATAGAATCATGCCGGAATGTAATGTTCAATGGTGCTCGTTCGATGCGGATGAATGTCAAGTGTGAGCTTTGAAGATCTCGGCCTAGCTTCATGCGTGGAAGTCATTCCGATCGCTTGGGCGCAGCATGACGTCAGCCATCTCAAAGCAGGCACGCGACCTTGAGACTAAGGTAACCAGCCAGATTTGTCTCTCTCCTCCTCTTCTTCATCTTTATTATATTGGCCTTGGACTTTTTTTTTATCGACGTTCTTTTGGTTGAGTTGATATCTTCACCGGTCAGGTCGTCATGCCTCTCCTCCCTCAAATTAACCCGGCATCAGCCGCGACACCTGAATCCAAGAAAGAGAGGCTCAAGGAGTTCTTGAAGCAATGGTTCCTAATAAACTACTACGACCTGCTTTGTATGGCTGTTGTTGGCGGCCTTGCTTTTGGCGTATGTTGTTGACCCTTGTAATGACTATAGCTAACATCCCAGCTTTACCATTCTCCCGTTATCATAACGCGAACGTTTCCCATCACTTTCGATGCGACATCTGGTGATATCGTCTACCCGCAATGGGCGTACCCTGACCGCGGATGGATTCTGCCTTCTTGGCTCTCTGGACTCATATCGATCGCCTTGCCCATTATCGTCTACATTGTCGCTCAAATCCGTATCAAGTCAGTCTGGGATGCGAGCAACGCAATCATCGGGACCAACTGGTCTGTCATTTTGGCGTCTCTCTTCCAAGTCACCCTGAAGCAGCTTGTTGGTGGCTTCAGACCTTACTTTCTCGATGTTTGCATGCCAGACATCTCGCTCGCAAAGTCGCACAACAAGACTGGTCTCAACGGTGTGGGTTTCTACCAGATCATGTACACCACTGAGATCTGCACTCAGCCTGATCCCTCGAGAATCCAAAACGCCATCACCTCGTTTCCAAGCGGGCATACGACTGCCGCATTTGCTGGGTTTGGATTCCTCTTTCTCTGGCTTAATGCCAAACTAAAGGTCTGGGCAGACCACAAGCCTGCCTTCTGGAAGTTGACTGTTACATTTCTCCCCCTTCTGGCGGCAGTCCTAATCGCTGGCTCGCTCACCATTGATGCTGCGCACAATTGGTATGATATTCTGGCCGGTGGCTTTATCGGTACCATCATGGCCTTTGCCTCCTACCGCACCACGTACGCTGCAGTCTGGGATTGGCGCTTCAACCACCTGCCACTGCAAGAGACGGAGGCTTTCCGGTATGGATTTGACGGAGACTTGGACTATGCGGCCCAGACTTTGGCTATGACTGCCGGCTGGGGAGGCAAGAAGATTAAATTGGTTGAGAGCTCGAGTGGTCAGGCCATTAGCACCGAGTCAACTCTTCGCACGGGTACCGAAGAAATAGAAAGCCCGGATACCAATACCAGGAGAAAACGAAGGGCGCCGGTGGGAGAGAATGCTGTATAATGTTAGAGAGACAAGTTGGAATAGGGTTAATAGCTTTAATCATTAGCATGGACCTGCCGGCCCTTGACATAGACTCGCATAATGTTCCTGTCATCTCCCGTCATGAGAAACTTATCAAAGATGGTCCTTGTCGAGTCTTCATCCTCCACTGGTGCATTTACCCCTCGACGAGAAGAGTCCATGTCCACTAATACAGCATCAAACTGTTTCCCAAGCTCAAAGTTGCCAATTTCATCACCAAGCCCCATGACTTTCGCTCCTCCCCTGGTAGCGAGATAAAACACCTCTTCCAGACTCAGGCCACCATCAGCGCCCTTTGTCGCAGCCTCCTTGGCGAACGACGCAATAAGAGCATGCCGCATCGAGTCCAGGATTGACGAAGAGAAGCCGCCGCCAGAGTCAGTGCCGAGTCCGACTTTGATACCTCTCCGCAGAAAATCACGTATCGGTGCCGTCATGAAACCACCCCCGACAGTCATGTTTGCTGTGGGACAATGAGCGACTCCGCACTCATGGGCCGCGAGCTTGTCCGTCTCTGAAGGCGTCATGATGGTGCAGTGCGCGAGGATGGAGCGCGGGGTGAGGAGCTTGTAGTGAGCATAGAGATCAGCTTCATTATCAAAGGCTGGGAAGAGAGACAAAGTGGCGTCAATCTCCTGCTGTGCTTCATTGAAGTGAGTCTGAATTGGGAGGTCTGGGTTCTCTGAGGCAATGGCCCCAAGACCCTCGAGGAGATCTGGTTCACACGAGATGGCGAAGCGAGGTGTAAGGACGTGCTTGATGAGTCTGCCATCAGGGTCTATGGTTCGGATGTGCTGGATGCATCGCTGTGTCTCGGCCAGAGATTCTTCGGTGCTTGCATCACGATAGTAATCAGGTGAGTTTCTGTTCATGTTGCATTTTCCAACGAATGTCCTCTGGCCCTTTGCAAGACAAGTATCGGCCAGGATACACGTCGCATCACCATGCAACGAACCATAGTAGCTCGCCGTGGTGACGCCCTGCCTCAGCATACCGTCGACCAACGAACTATATACGCGACGTGCATACTTATTGTCCCTGAAGCGTGCCTCGTTTGGAAATGTGACGCCGGAAAGCCAGTCAAGGATGTGCATGCCCTGGCCTAGACCGCGTTGCATCCATTGCGGGGCGTGGTTGTGTGTGTCGACGAAGCCGGGGATGAGGAATTGACGAGGGGAGAGTTTTGTGAGGGGGATGTTGAGGCTGAGGGAGTTGGGGTCGGTATTGGGTTGGATGGCGAGGATGTCGCCGGTAGGGGAGACTGTAAGGAGGGTTTTTTGTAGTATGGTGATGGTAGTGAGAGACGTTGAGTGGATAATTGTGCCGTGAATGGCAAATGCAGCGTCCGAGGACATGATGAGGTTGGATGGTGATGGATAAAGATGGTGGATGGTGGATGGTTGGTGTTGAAGCAATACCCACACGTGCCTTCCTAATCTGCAAATGTTACTGTAAGATGGTAGGCTCAAGCCATAACACGGATGACACGGATTGAGTCTCCGATAAGAGGCATCAATGGGGCTCATATTGTTTATTTATTTGAGTGCTCGTGATTTTTGTCATCTGCATTTCTCTTGATGTGGTGAAAGGGCCTTGTATGGCAAGGTTTCACACACAAGTTGTGCAACTGTATCTGAGCACTTACAAGAAGCGACGTTTAACTTGGTAGTATGGGTATTGTCATTCGGAAAGACCAGCTTCAAGGATGCCTATTCTTCGCGGCATGGTGATTGTTCCAATGCCCAAGTATAGACGAAACTCGAGATTAACTCAGATTGAGGATCTCGCAGTGAGGGAAACGATATCCGAGACATTGTTGCGTGTCACAGAACTGCCGCGTCTGTGTGTTGAACTTGGACCGAGTCGTATCATGTCTGAGACTTGGGTCTGCGCTCAACAGCCCAGCCAGATCGAGAGGGTCACAGGCGGTTTCAAGGGTTGTCGTTGGTCGCAGGGGCAGATCCAAATGTCGCAGGGTCTGACGGAAGCCTACGTTTCCGCTGCTGGTGAGCGGCGCTAGTGATGGAAGTCCCGACATCCGAGAGACTAGACGGGACGTATCGTATCGGCACTTTTGGGTTTTCGCATTGTAGCATCGGATGGGAAAAAGGTTGATGTTTTGTTTTGGCGGGCTGTAACGATTAAGTTAAGAGTGAAACTGAGGCAGAAGCAGGAGGTGTCGATGTGTTTCAAGACAACACTCAATAACATCTAAGTACAGACAACCATTGATGGTTCATCTCTTTTTCCGACAACAGCAATAAACTTGCTCGTTTACCGCTCATCTCGTTGATTTGCTGCTTATACGCAATGACAGATGATTCACGCGCTACCGCCAAACTAAAATTCGGAGGTGGCTCATCCCGAGAGCAGTCAGCAGCTCTTGGAACCAACTCGTTTCAGACATCACAGGCCACTATCAAGTGACACAGATATCGATCGTCCACTAAAAAGAGCCCGTTGCCAAGAGCCTGCAAAAGGAATGTCATCCCGCACTGCTTCCGTCTTGCATAGATCCATGATAGCTGCCCTGAATCCCATCTCTGATTCGCCTCGGGCATTTTCTGTCTCGCGTGTTTAGCACGAGTCTCACCGAGCTCGTCGATCCTCGATCGAATTTCCATAGACATTCCTTTGTTGTGGAGATGCTCTTCTGATACACTGCTGAGACCACTTGGACGACTTATAACTCACTACAGTCGCGGGTTACAACAACGGTTAGTTTGTGATTCCAGGAGGGCTCCCATCTTCTTTTCTAGATTCCTTTCCTCTCTTATCCTCTTATCGCCTTTCCATACCCCAAGCCCACAGCTAGTATGGACAATGTATCAAGTATACTCGCTTCGCCCATCAGCGTCGACGTTCAACTTCCGCAATTTGTAAGCGGAGGAAAGCGTGCCAGCTACTACACGACCATAATCGTTATACTTCTCGTCGTGTGGTTCTTTCGATCAAGAAAACAGACATCCCAACTTGAGGTTCCCTTCTACAAGGCGTCCAAGAAGAAGTGGATATTCGATGCAGAAACATTGATCAGGGACAGCTACACAAAGGTTTGTCGATCAAGCCATGATCCCATTACTGCATATGCTTATGTCGTCAGTTTCGCGATCGAGTATACCAGATCAAGGCTACTGAGGGCGTACAGGTCTTGGTGCCTGCTCACCTTGTAGGTGAACTCAAAGGACTACCAGAAGATATCCTCAGTGCAACAGAGGCAGTGACAGATGTAAGTCCAGTCTAATTTACCCATCTCAATTTGTTTGGTCCTGACATTCCAAGGCTCTCCAAAGCAAGTACACCAAATTCTCACCAGGCCACAATGGCGAGTTACTGGCATTGTTGGTCCGAACGAAATTGACCCAAAACCTCACTCGAGTGCTTCCTCAACTCAAACAAGAGCTGGAACATGTACTAGCAACAGAATTCCCAGCCTGTGAGGATTGGACAGCAGTCAAGTGGCAGCCCTTTAGTCTTCGAGCCATCGCCCGTCTAAGCGGTAGAGCCTTTGTCGGTCCTTCTATCAATCGAGACGAGAGATGGATGGATACTTCGATCAACTTTGCTATCCACGTTTTTACTGCGTGCGTAAAGCTTCAGTTCATCCCTGAATGGGCTCGACCCGTCGGCCAATACTTTGTGTCAGAGCTGCGACAGATTCGCAACGACATCAATATTGCCAAGGAGATGCTCAAACCCATCCTTGAGGAGCGGTTACGAGACATGGAGATTTCCAACGGCGAGGACGCACCTGATGATATGATCCAATGGCTTATCGAAGCGTTGCCCGACGAGGAAAAGTCTGACCTTACAACACAGGCAGAACTGCAACTCATTCTTGCTGCGGCGTCTATCCACACAACCAACAATCTGCTCTGTGAATGCCTTTGCGATCTAGCAGCATCCCCTGAAGTCCAAGAGGAGCTGCGCGAAGAAGCCTACCGCATCCTCGAGGTGGAGAAGGGATGGGAGAAGAAAGAGAGCATGGTCAAGTTGAAGAAGCTGGATAGCTTTATGAGGGAGGTGCAGCGTCTAAGCGGAAACATCAGTGAGTCTCCCACCATTGTCGTATCCACCAACATCTAACCAGTACACAGCATCATTTATCCGCAAGGTCATGAAACCCATCTCCCTCTCAGACGGTACCTTATTACCCGCAGGCACAAAAGTCCTCGCTCCTCAAGCTGGTATCTCTCTCGACGAGCGTTATTTCCCCGACCCCGAACGTTTTGATGCCCTTCGCTTCTACAACCTGCGAAAAGAGTCGGTTGAAGCCAATAACCGATGGCAGTTTACATCTCTGAATGATACAAACATCAACTTTGGCGCTGGCAAGCATGCTTGTCCTGGGCGCTTTTTTGCCGGCAACGAGATCAAGCTCGTGTTGGCGCATTTTCTCATCAACTACGACATTCGTCTCAAGGCCGGTGAGGATAGACCAAAGGCCATGTCGGTGGTCATGACCAAGGCGCCCTCTCCAGACACTGAGTTTGAGTTTCGACGACGGTCGTTGGCAGCTTGAATGAAGATGGGCTTGTATATAGTCATGATACCCATTATTAGATGATGCTGTATATAAACCAAGAAGTACATAGATACGGCTTATGAACAAGGTTGAACGCTTCAAGCAGAAGCAAGACTAGATCTGACAGGAAACGGAAGATCAGCAATTTAAAATATTCATCAGAATTGGCCATGCATGTGGGTAACTGGAATACCCAATCGGTACAATCGCATTGCTCAAACTGTTCTAATCTAACAAAGCACAACTCAGGGACTCCGGGCGTGGCTCATATGGGGTATCATCAAGTCGTAGGCCAGGCAGACGAGCCACTAGCCTGGCCTCCAAGCATCGTACAACCTCTTTGATCCCGTGCCATCCCTCCGATTAACCAAACAACGGCGCGTCCCAGGGCTAAGGGGTTGGAGTGTAGTTGCAGCTGCAAATGGGTCCGATAAACATGGTGATTGATATCCTTGTTCTTCAGATTTCGTTTCTTGGGGACCCATGACACCGAAAAAGAGACTCAAGATTCGGACAAATATTGATATTTACAGATCCAACCCACCCGGAACGCCCCTCGCCATTGTTGAAGAAAAAGCCGTCAACCATTTTTTCCCTGATGCAACAAGCTGAAGACAAAAGTCTACCGGGAACCGTGAGATACCTGGGAAACCGCATGACACAAAGCAGACCATCTCTTCTCAATCTTCATCCATAGCGAAATCAAAGCAGTATAACTTGTGTCATCTAGGACTTGTAGCGCTGGTACTCGCCGGCAACCAAGCAGTGGTCACGCTCGAAGGGTTCTGAGACATGTTAGTCAGGTTGCATCAAACACAGAATTAGGAAACGTACCCAGGGTAAGCTGGAACTTGGGCTTGATGGACTCAGCTCGCATCTTCTGGACCTCGTTGGCAAAGACCTCGGCGGGAGGCGCAGTGCTGTCGATACAGTTGGCCTTGATGGAGATGAGGACTCCACCGCCAACCTTGAGGAACCAGTTGGCGTTCATGGCAACAATACGGGCCTGGTCGGGCTGGGCAACATCGGCAAAGATGACATCGACCATGGGGACGATCATGCGGTAACGGGCAGGCTGACGGGCGTCCTCAACAATGGGGACAACGTTGGGCCGCTTCGAGGCCATGGTGATGAGATCACGGCCGGATCGGGAAGAGAACTCGACGGCGTAGACGTAGCCGGTAGGACCGACAATGTCAGCGACGTGGGAGACGGAAGTACCAGAGGCACCACCGAGGTAGAGGACGCGAGAACCGGGCTTGATGTAGATCTCATCAGCACCACCAGCGATGGCAGCGCAAAGCTTGCTTCGGAAGGGGTTCCACATGCGGTACTCGATCTTGGTGGTGGTAGTGGTGCCATCGTCGTTCTTGACCGTCTCGTCGACAGAGATACGCTTCTCGCCGTAGACAGACTCGCCGGGGGTTGTGTTGCGGGTCGCAAGACCGTCCTCCTTACCACCACGGACGACAAAAACACCGGGGTGACGGTGAGGCTCCTGTGAGATGTTAGTCGCAAAACTTTTGCAAAGTTAGATCTGGATCAACATACAACAATGACCTTGGCACCGCCCTTCTGGCCAGCACCACCGCCGCGACCACCGCGAGCACCACCTTTTGACTGTTAATATCGTTTCCTTGAAGTATGCTGGAATTGATGCTTACCTCGTCCACCACGAGCACCACCGCGGGGAGCACCACGGCCGCCACCTTGCGAACAGTCAGTTTCAAGCCCAAGAATGTCGCGACAACGATGCCGCAAGAGCGCAATCCATACCTCGACCACCTCGCGCACCACCACGGCCGCCAAAGCCGCCGCGATCACCACCAAAACCTCCGCGGCCTCCACGAGCGCCGCCACGGCCACCGCGGGCACCTCCTCGGGGTGTGAAAGGAGCCATGATAGTCGAACAAAAGTTCTTGATTAGGAATTGAAAAGGGTTGAAGAGATTAGAAACAACGAGAGGTCGTTATCGAAGTATTCCAAGCGAGGCGAGATCGTCGAAAGAAGGCGGACGTGGATCAAAGTCCAATCTTGTCTTTTGTATAGCCTTGCCTGGGGGACGCTGGGCGATTGAGAGACACTTGAGAAAGAATTTTTTGAAGCTCTATGAAGCTCAGGCCCACTTTGTCAATGCAAGTTTCTCCGATTCCGAGGTGGCTCCGGAAATAGAGCGGCTGAGGGGACTGGTGCAGATAAGATATCACGTGGCGATAGAGACTATACGTCAGGTGATATGCCTTACATTTTTGCCATGAATTGACATCTAAAACAAGTGTGCAGGCACAATTAAAACATCGTACAGTCATCAATCGAATTTCAATACTCTGAATTGATTATTTCAAGACTACTCCCAAATTTCTACGATTTTCCAGTGATTTTCGTCGCCGCTTCTCGCATCTCCCACCAGCAGGGCAGATTAACCCTAAAGCCTCTTTCCCAATCGAGTGGAGAAAGCGAGTTTGTGGTCCCTCCCGACCTGTTAGGGCAAGAGCTCAGAATTTCTCAATTTCAGCCCGCCAACCCACGTTCCCGCCGAAACCGTCACTCACCACCCAAGTCGCCGAGATGGTGAGTAAATGCGCCCCTGTCGAACGCCGTGAATGAAAAGAGGAGGATACGTTGTTGTACGGGTTGTCAAGAAATTGTTGTTGCAATTTTGACGAGCCGTCAGCGACGAGAGACGAGACAGCGTGATGGGAGGATTTTGAAGATGTGTCTTGGCTGACTCTGGCTTTTTCCTACGAATACAGGTTCGATACGCTGCCACCGAGATCCAGCCCTCGAAGTCGGCCCGCGCCCGCGGTGCCTACCTCCGAGTGTCCTTCAAGAACACTCGCGAGACCGCCCAGGCCATCAACGGCTGGAAGCTTCAGCGCGCTGTTACCTTCCTCGAGAACGTCAAGGAGCACAAGGAGGCCGTCCCCATGCGACGATACGCCGGCAGCACTGGCCGCACCGCCCAAGGTACGACTCGCGATATTCCCACGCTAGCGATGGACTTAGGAAATCCGGATGGATCGCAAATGCTGGGATACGTCAGAGGGACAGAATGCTGATGGACATAATCAATAGGCAAGCAGTTCGGTGTCTCCAAGGCTCGATGGCCCGTCAAGTCCGCCGAGTTCCTCCTCGGTCTCCTCAAGAACGCTGAGGCCAACGCTGACGCCAAGGGTCTCGACACCGGTGCCCTGATCGTCAAGCACATCCAGGTCAACCAGGCCCCCAAGCAGCGACGAAGGACATACCGTGCCCACGGTCGTGTATGTTGTCCCAGTTCTCCGACTTGAAGCCCGCCTCTAATATTGTCCAGATCAACCCCTACATGTCCAACCCCTGCCACATCGAGCTCATCCTGACCGAGGGTGAGGAGGTCGTCCAGAAGTCCGATGCCGTTGTCGAGCGTGAGCAGCACCTCAGCTCGCGACAGCGCGGTGCCCGCGTCCGCAAGGCCATCACCGCTGCTTAAGCCAAGCACCAACCTTGCATCAAATAGACAAAATTTAAGCGCTGGTTGAAAACTGGGTTTACGTCGGGCATCTTCTGTGTTGTAACTGTGTGACTTTTGACAATCCTAAAGGAACACACATACCAAGACTACAAAACTCGATCAATTGTTCTAGGGTTTCTGCGGGGGACGGTTCGAGGCTTTTCATCTCCTGGTGTATGGCAGGCTACGGTGAACATGGCATTAAAGGGAAACGCATGCAAAATTCGCAAGGTTTTCTTGACGAAATAAAATCAATCAAGTCCTACGTACTGGCTCGTTATGCTGTTGATGTAAATGATATATGGTGAACAAAGATGCAACGATAAGCTATGTATGTTTATTAAGTCCAACGGCTGTGTGGTGCACTAAACACGGCACTGGACTGCTTGTTAATGTCAAACCCAATGTCAAGTCGGCTCATGCAGCACAAATCAAAGCATACACATTCACATATTTCCAAATCTCGGCGTCCAAGTCCTTTTATTCTTTACATTACTGAGTAGCAATGATTTTCTGTTCTCTATAGCAAGCAATGCCATTGATTCCTAGTTCGCTGGATAAATAAACTCATAAAGCCTTCCTTTGATCGATATTCATGGATGTCATATCCAGTCCTGTTTCCCTCAAATATCTTGTCTCATCAAAGGCCGAATGACTACACGCCAGTCCCATCTTGAATTTGGTTACATGTACATTTACATCAAATAGAGTGCGGCGGTTTGGAGCAGTAGTGCAACATGCTCATCACGTCTCCGGTTCTACAAGAGCGTGTCCATATCCACAGTCTCACCACTGCTAGCATCAATTGTGCCCGAGAAACGCGCTTTTCCAGGATTCTCAACGCCATCTGCCATGGCGTCGGATATGGTTCTGTAGTCGTAGAGTTTCTCCCATCCCATATCCATGCCAAAAGCGTTGACGAGCTGGAACAGTTCCTGGCTTCGCATAAAAGGTACAATGCGGCCCAACAACTTGTCGCGGCATTGCTGCATAAGAGGCGACAAGTCTTGGTTGTGTGGATTGCCATTGCCGCCGAGACCTTGCGCTCCCAGAGGTAAAAGGCTCCGTGTGTTTAAGGTAGCCCTGTCAATCGAGACATAGCCACAGGACTTGAATGAGAGACACTTGAGAGAATACTTTTGCTGGTCAGCATGGAGGCGGTTTGGAGCAGGAATGTAACGCCCCAATAGATCCGGCTGATCCGACCACGGGAATGGGGTTGGAAAGTCCTGAACCTCTCTCTGGGTCAACATATCACGGATCTTGATAGTAGGAGAGAAATGTTCTATGATACCAGCCCATGTAAACGTTTCAGGCTGCTGGAGCGTTTCTGACGGCATGGGCGACACGTTTGGAGCTTGGTTATGGGGTTGATTCGGCGGGTTGAGCTGAGGCACCTGGGCCGCTTGCTGCTGCGCCTGCGGTTGATCTGCATAAGCATTTTGTGCAATTTGCGGAATCATCTGAGCCAAGTGTAAAGCTGGGTAGGGTGGTGCTGCGTTTGGAGGATTCTGTTGTGTTCCTCCCATTTGATGGACCAGGTTCATGATGGTAGGGCCCAAAGTTGGAGGAGCAGCCACGGTCTGTTGAAGAGGAGCCTGTGGAGTGAGAGTGGGAGGACCAGAAAGCGACACTGATTCGAGATCCAACCTTTCCAACGAAGAGAGGGCCATGGTACGTATAGTTTGCAAAAAGACGTGTGGCGAGGCCCAGCAGTTCTTGAGGGACAGATGTTTGATGAATGGTAGCGTCAGTAGCTCGTCTGTATGAGTTCGAGGGCTCTCTGGCCAAGCCATGAGATCAGGCTGTGCAAAGAAAGGAGCTGGAAGGATGTAGTGGTTTCGCTGGTATGTCCCTGGTGCAAACTCTCCACCACATATCCATTCGAAGTGAAGACTCTCGATATTGGGTTGAGCGCCAATATAGGAGTTGATCAGTTGATGCACCTTGCCGACGGCCTCCACAGGCGAAACAGGCGTGTCTTCAACGCACCCAGGGGCCGATTTGGAAACGCGACGCCAATCAGCAATGACGCCCAGAGAGACGTTGTTGAGAGAGGGAAGGTTCTGCCAAAGCTCGTGTCTGTAGAAGATGTACACATGGCTGCTGGGAATCTTGGCAATCGTGAGAGTCGTGAGGTTCTTAAAACATGCATCCGGAGCATTGTCAATCAAACCAATAACGTAGGACTGTATTAATGCTCGATGAGCCCATTCGAGCTCCAAGAGCATCTCTTTTTGTGCTCTTGTAAGACTGGAGGGGATCAATGGGTGATTCGCTGCATCCAAAGCTGGTTCGAAGTCGGCACGATTGTTATTCTGCGCCAACGATCGCCTTGCTTCAGTTTCGTTGAGCTGCGAGGCCCGCTCGTCGAAATCGATGGTGGCGAGGTTGGTGCCCTCTGTTTCCAATATCATACGCACAGCTTCGTTAATCTGGGCGCCTGAATATCCAGCATCAGAGGCCATCTTTTGCAGTACGGTCCGCTTGAAACTAATGGGGTTATCAAACACGGGCTTCTTAAAATCCTTAACCAGTTCATTAAAGTCGGACATGGAGACAATGGGCTGCTTCTGACGATCCAGCTCAAAACCGCGACGCCAGTTTTGCGTTGCAAACACGGGATGGAGAGTGGTGGCATTGCGCGCAATATGATCAGGCCCCGAAAGGAACCCGAGGCCGGCGTCGCAACACAGCCCAAGATTATTGACCCTTACCAAACACTTGAGCGCCTCCTTCATGGCCTCGGTTTCGTCAGCCGTCTGTTCAAGGCCCTCGAGATCGGTATACCGATGATAGGTGCCATGTGGCCAGCGATAGATGCCCCAGAAGGTCGGTATGGCTTCTTGCGAAGGTTTTAGCGGAGGGTACGAAAGAGTGTCCTCGTCAAGCTCCAGCGAGAGTGCAAAGCGCCGTATATGCCGGCCAAAGGACTGGAAAATGCGCATTCCGTTGGAGAGGAGAGCGGACGAGGTGCGCTTGAGGTTGCCATTATTGCGACAATCCAGTTTACTGTAGAGTTCGGACTTGAAGGGCACGACGACATTCCGGAAGTACTGTGCGGAAACCTTGACCTCGAATTCTTTGCACACGAGTCGCAAGCACCTAACTTCGAGACGCGTGAGGTGTGAAATGATGATCTCGAATATCTCCACGGGTAGCTGATTCGGTGGCCAGGTGACCGAGGCATTCTGATAGTACCAATCGCGGGAATCTGAGAGTTCAGAGGGAGCGGGCACGTCATCATCACAGGATGGAGGAGCAGTGTTTGGTCTCCTTCGATCAGATTCAACAAGGCCAGGCGAATCAGCTGTGTTGGTAGTATTGGGCGTCATGTTGATAGTATTTGCACCGAGAAGGCGAGGTTTGTGCAAGAGTCAAATTCAACTAATGTGACGGCGCAAATCGGAGGTTCTGTTTAAACATTCGTTCGGTCGGATGGAATATGAGGATATCGTCACTTGAGAATGGCGGGGTGTGGGGAAAGAATGAAGGACGTAATCGATACGATGGAGAGTCGAAGATTGATTTATCTGGAAGAAATACAAGATAACTGATGGATGTGCTCAGAGCCGTACCTATGAAATGGCAGCTAGACAACCGACTGCCGTGCCTGGATCGCGGTTAACGTCTTATGTACAGTGAATAAGTCAGGTAACGGGTTGAGTCGGGTCGATGCGGCAGGCTCGTGGCGACGCCTGGGGAAAGAGGGGACGGGCCCTCGTCTCCCAGTAATTGGTACAGTTCTGTAGAGCGATGGCCCCAAAGGCGATTGTCTGATTGCGGCTCCGACCAGGAAAATGATAGTTGGAGATGGGGATGGGAAGCTGCGTTTGGGTGTGGGGAGAACGGCAATGGAACCTTGAAGCTTGAAGCCAGTGGACGGGGCGGTCATGTTCCGTGTAGGTGCAGGTGCAGGTGCAGGTGCCGCAAATCTACTTCCGTCACCCGGACGTCCCTGGCAGTTGCAGTGGACGTCGCTGAAGAATCTAAAAGGTTAAAGTGAAATAGTGGAGCTTCTCTAGAAAGGGAACAACAGAATTGACTCGTAAACTCATCTTTTGTCTTTCACTCTTATACAAGCTATAATGGATCTCGAGATCTCTTCCAAGGATATCCTTGTGGCCTCCCCATGGGGCAGACAGTCGGGATTGCGTAGCGTTGAGCACGGAAAAGGTCGGGGACCAGTGAGTCAATGCAGGCTGACTTCGAGGGTAGCCAACGCCAATGATCTGATGTTGGGTTTCCCTGAATCATGGCAAAGATCTGTAATCACAAGATACACACTGTTCACTGTTGCACTGCGACAAGCACAATGAAAGTCACAAGATGGATTATTGAACCTCGAAGCGCTAACAACAGGGGATATTACACGACCAAAACAAAATTATCTACGCATATAAAAAGAAACCCTTCCGTATCCAGAACAAACTCGACTAGAGAGTTGTTCTATACCCAACCAGTACGTTTGTTACTCATCGCTTTCTTTGATATCGCCAGCCCAGAACCAGTATCTGCTCCATGTTAGTTAGCGACCCACATACAACATGAGGATTCACTTACACTGTTGCGTATTCAACCTCAAACTCAGCATTCATGCCTTGGCAAGTTGCAGGGGCACTTCCACCAGCTGTAGTAGTTCGGTACACCTCCTTGATCTTGTGAGTCGCACCCTCAACAGTTGTGAGTCTGAGCCACGGCACAGCACCCTCACCAAGCTGTCCCTTGGCCGAGAGTGACGGCGCTGGAGCACTGCTGTTCTTGGCACAAGGAGCCTCGCCAATGTCATGCTCTGGAGTGCGGAGATCGAAGAAAGGCACGCCTTCAGAAGTGAAGTAATGCACACCAGAGACAGGTAGGGACACGGGACCGAGCTTGTTGGCGTCTGTCAAAGGGAAGTGGACAGCCATGCCGGGGATACGCTCGAGCAGGTCAGGGTATCGTGCGGCGACGCAGCTGGCGTTGAAGAGTGTGGCTACAGCACCAGTTGCGACGGGAGCAGATGAAGGATCGCTTGTGTCGCATGAATAGTTTTGCGTACCGCGGCCTACAGCAACGTGAAGGAGTTTGAGACCCTCAGCTGGGGGAGGGAGTTGGCCATCTTGAATTCGGTCAGTACTGTAGGGTACAGAGTTGAAGAGTGAGACATACCGAGAGGCATCTTGGCTTGTGAGAGATCACAGGTTGGTGCCATAGCGGACACTTTGGCAGCCTTGACCTTGTCTGCAACCAAGTTGAAGTAGCCAGACAATGATCCTAATGTGTCGATGGCAGAGCGGGGGTCGGTGACTGTGACTGAGGGAAAGGTAGGTGCTGCGGATGCAGTCGCCACCAGGACAGACGCGAGGAATGATGATAATTTCATGTTGAAGATTTTTAGTTGTGTGACGTCGAGGTATAAGAAAATGGTATCGGTATCGTTTATCGTCAAGACGTTCGAGAGGGTACCCAAGAAAACAGAAGTTTATAGATAATCGACCAAAGAGACTAAGAGAAGACCCTAGGAAATAAGGAAAAACAGATAGGAAAAAAGGAAAGAGAAAAAGGAAAAAAGAAACGCTCAGCGTTCTTGATTGAATACAGATGCAGAGATTCTTTTCCTGCCTCTCTTTTTTCCTCGACACCAACGGCAGACGAGCTGTCTTATTATACCAGCCTTCCCCTCTAGCCAAGGCCTAGTCGCAGGCGCCTGTGCGTTTCGGCGGCAACAACAGACTAATGATATTGATTGGATTATATGCCAAGGGCCAGATGCAAAAATAAACACCAGCCCTCCCGTTGTAACCAAAATGAAGATGTACTTCTAGGATGCGGGAAACAGATCGATAACTGAGAGCCAATCATTGCGCTGGCGGATGAACTGGCCGGGGTTGTGGTTGGTGGAGTGCGGCTTCTAAGCGCCTGTCTCGGCCATATGCATGAGCGTTTAGACGGGATGGATGCCACGACAATCGCAATCTGTTTTGTCGTAGCTAAACGAGATCTGTTTGATGTATTTGTTTGTGACTATTTACATGAAAGAGAATACAGCATTTATTGACGTTTAAAAGGGTCAGCTCACGTAAATGATATGATAAACCACAATTCTTCAAACTAATATTTGCTGTCCCTTCCAACGCCCCATTATTCTGCATGCAATGCCAAAGATATCACCAAGACCTTCGAATCAAGCTATACTCCAACCTCTCCATCTCCGAGTCAACTGAGATCCTTTAGTAGATCCCAAGATCTCTCGGCGCCACTCACCCACCAACCTCGTGCCAGCATCAAAACAACCAAGCCAGAAACAAAAGCTCCTCCACGTCAGGGTAAATTACATACAGGGCCTTGGCAGCTTGCCGCCAGCTCTCCGAGGCTGTGATTGGACCCGCGGATCATGCATGTCGACGGGCCGCGATAAGCGGCCAGCGGCTGCAGAAAATAGCAACAAACTGCCGTCCCCTCTCATTGGGACTGGCTATTTTGGCATACGCTACAGCCAAGCTTCATGACTTGCATTTTTAGAGCTCAATATTCGCGTGCTGGGATTTCACATGTCTGTGGGTTACTTAGGTAGATCATGTTATACCATCTAAATAAGGGCCTTATCAACACGATTACTACCTTGCACCTCGTTCATTGACGGTCCGCTTGCTCCAATACAGATCCCAAATATCCAATTGCTCCACTACAAGCCGGTCTTTAACGCAGACCTATATTGATAATGATACAACTCCATCCCGCGGAGATCTGCTGACATTTCTGAGCTCCTAAACAAAACACTCCAAACACCGGCGCATCGCCTCTACTTGGCAGGCTCTTTAGGCACCCCGTCCATTGGACTGCCAAGTTTACCTCCGGCCACTCCTGCTGCTGCCGCTGCCGCAGACTCGAGATGAGTGGCCCGCTGGACGTCTGACGAACTTAGCCAGTATAGGCACATGAACACCAGCAAATGAAGAGCCACGCAGTATGCAGCAAACAGGTTTCGGCTGGTTCGCGAAGCAAGAACCGTACGCGTCAACGAGTAAACGGCTCGTTCTGGAAGACTCATCCTTCTAAACGCTCGAGCAGATTCCCGCCCGCGGAATGCTGCAAACGGCGAAATGTTAGACTCGTACGCCTGGCGGTACCGGTCCATGGCCATGCCAGGGTTGCCCGTCTCGCCGATTGACACGGTCGATGGATTCGGGTTTGCCCCGTACGCGGACGATGTCGCCGCACCTCCGCCTCGGTTGTATGTAGAGACGTATCTTGTCTTTTCGTATAGGTTCAGGTTGTCCTTCTGCAGCGCCGCTACTTCTTGACGAAGCTGTGAGACTGTTCTGTGCGTGTCTGAAAGTTCTTGCTCCAATTCCACATTCTTCTTCTTGTAGCGGTCACGCTGTGCGGTGACCATTGGCAACATGCCTGAACCGCCTCCATAGACTCGTTCACCTGGCTCTCCTCCTCCCATTCGAGGATCCATGCCGCTGATGATTGATGATGTCGGCGAGATTCTGCCACTCTTGCGCCCAACTGTTCGAGTGACGTATGTTCCAGCAACAGAAGCTCCAGACGGGAACGCATTGGCGCCCTCCTCCTGAATTTGCTCCAAGTCGCTCTCCAGCTTTTGGTTCAGCTGCTGAGACCGCTCTAGCTCCGCGTTTGTTCTAGAGAGTTCTTCTTGAAGGTCTTCTAGACGACTCTGCAGATCGTTGTGGGAAACACGCAATACCGTCAGCTCATCACCTAGCTTCTTGTTTCGCGCCAAGAGAAGCTTTTCCAAAGAGTTTCCTTCCGCATCATTTGCCTCAAGTTGCTCCCGTACATCATCATCGTCACCCGTAGAGAATTCAATACTCTTGAGCACCTCAAGCTCCTGCTTGATGTCGTCGTAGTCGCCCCACTTTTGAACCTTGTTCTTCAATGCGTCCCTCTCTTCCTTTAGGGTGTTGACCTCTCTCTCAATAGATCGTAGCTTGCCGTCCAGCTCTCGCTTGAGACCTTCCTTCTCCACGCGAGCCGCGTCAAGCTTCCGGATCATGGACTGGTTTTCCGACATTACACGCATATAACCGGGATCGTCCTCGAGGTTGGTCTCGGGTTGCTGTTGAACTGATGATTTAGCTTGTGCCAGCTCCAACCGCATTTGTTCGTTGCGTGCTTCGACCTCGGCGAGTCGGGAGCTTGTGCGATCCAAATCCGCATGGAGCATCTCAAGTTCGGCGCTTGATACGTGATTGCGCTGAGCTTCCTGATCATCACCGTTCTTGCCAAGGCGCTGATTGACCTCATAGCTTGCGCGCATTTCTGTGAGCAAACGCTCTTGCTTCTCCAGTTTATCTTCCAAGGCCTTCTCCTTGGCCTCCCAATTGTCGGTCTTCTCCTCTAGCACAGCAGTCCATGATGTCTCAACTTCCTTAACACGGGTCTCGAGGTTCTCCTCCAACTCTTTCCGGGCGGTTCGTTCGTTTTGGAGTTTCGACTCGGCGTCCTCCAACTGCGTTGACAGCTTCGAGACGTTTTCTTGTAGATGCTGGTTCTCTTCGGTGATCTTTGGTAAGGTGTCCTCAGACAGGAGCATCGAGTCGACAGCGGCCTCGAGAAGCGGGTATGGATCTGGGGCATCGGAGAAGGAGGCATAAGTCTGTAAGAACGCCGAGTTGACAGACTTGGAGTGGTTCGTGAGAAGGTCAATAAAGGTCTGATAGGCTGCAATTGAGTTAGCATGTTGTACATCAGGATGTTGTGCTATTGGTACATTTTAGCAATCCCTTGATTTCTGTAAGTTTGACAGCATCGTCGAGTTTGCGGAATTCTTTCGTCTTTTGTGCTAGCTCTTTGCGTTGAACAGTCGAGTCCCGCTGGTAGGCGACAATGTCCGACGCTGTATTGTCTAGATTGGCGACGAGGCTGGTAAGGTCGATAGCTGTCGGACAGTTAGCAGCTTATGATGGTCGACGCTTGCTGGTGATCGTACTCCTCCATGCTGAGATGGCATGCTGAAACTTGTTCTCGCCCTCAAATGTAGGGGCAGACGCTGGGGCTTCAACGTTGGTAGCCAGGGCGGCTTCTACGGCTGCGTCGGTCATGATGTTACGTTAAGTTACGAATCAGGGGCGGCGCAAAGGAGTGAGCAGCCTCGACCGCCACAGATACGTGAAAGCGAGTGTCTTGTAGTTAATGGTATCAATCAAATCGCCGTAAAGACACGTTATTGTCGTGATCAAATTGAAGCCATGGAATGATGATGGAGCTGATAGGCAGGAATGTGTTCTCTTTCCATGTAACTAGGGGCCAGGTTGCTTGGTGCGTCATCCAAGCTCATTGGCTGCGGAAGCTGTCAGGCTGAAAATGCCAAGGATCTCATGACTCCACAGGGGGGATATCATTGATTGATCGCCCGCAGCCTTGCAGTTCAGTGCGTGCAGCCACCGATTACAGCGTTCCCAGGCACCCGCTAAAGTGGGCTTGTACAGTAGGTCCCGTCAGCTTCCCAAGCTGCATCCGCTGATGTCAACATACGCCAACCTAGAGTATCCCAGAACTCAGCTCAACCCATACTCGTTTTAGAGACGCAACGGAACGACACGATATGCTATATTCACTCAGATGATGCTGTCGGTAACAACGCTGCTATGACATCAGATGGCTCAGGCGACGGGCCTCCAATTGCCAGCCCAGGACTGACCAGCCGCGAGGTCGGGCCTTATGTTCTCCGGACATTGCTGGACGAGGTGCCGCTCTCAGCGGATGGCTCCCAAGACGATGTCAAGATCAACTGCGTAGACTACTTAGGTACGTGGCGGCAGCAGCATTCAGCATACCCAATGTTGACCTATGCGACGCAGATTCCAACTTGTACGTCGGTACATCAGCCGCGGAGCTGCTTCACTTTGTCCAGATCCCGCCCGATCCCAACGACCGATCCAGTCAACCCGTTTATATCCTCGCGTCTCGATTATGTCCTCAATATGCCGAGACATCAGTCACTCCGAACTCGCGACCCGGTGTTCAGCAAATCCTACTACTACCTCGTGTCGGGAAAGCATGTATTCTATGCAACTGGACCGTCACTTTCTACTCTCTTCCAGAGCTCAGCCCAGTCTTTGAATCGCCAGTTTCTGGACCAACTCTTGTCAAGAACTGTAATTGGGTAGGCGGCGTTGACTTGAACGAGCCTGTACAAGATGATGGGGGTGCAGAAAGGAATGGAGGAGTCACTATTCTTCTCTCTCTTAATCGGAACATTAAAGTCGTTCGAGTGGGCGAGGAAGAAGCTCGCGCTTTTAAGGTGCATACCCATGCTTCATTGAGTCGGAGAATCACTAACACGATCTAGAAAATTGACTTCTCTGGGGGCACTCTATCAGTCCGCCGAGACTCAATTGCATGTGTGGCAGACTCCAAATCGTATGCGCTTATCGACGTGGACCAACAACTCAAGATCCCTTTGATGAGCATTTCGTCCTTGGAAGAAATGATCTCTCCCAGTGAGATTGGACATGCTCAGAGCATCGCCACAGATACGTCAGGGGGGCTCCTCCGAAGCTCTTCTTCTACTGGAAATCGGCTCTCCAACGATGTCCCAAGTCATAGCCGAAGCACGAGTTTAGGAGGTTCAATATTAGACAGCATCCGTCGACAAGATCAGTTTAGTAATGACGGGAGTGATTCACGTGGTCGCAACCCTTCGCCGCAACCGACAAGCCCCAGAGGTTCTCTCGATAGGACCTTTACGCCCAATCTGCCGTCACTCGATAAACCACTGCCTGCTGCGCCGTCCCCGTCAGGTACCCCAACTCAATCGACAGACCCTCGGCCTAAGCCTGGTTCAGTCTTTTTGAAGCCTCACATAACCTCTCCAACTCCTGATGAATTTTTGTTGGTTACAGGAACCAGTCCGTTAGAACCGGGAATTGGCATGTTTGTGAACCTCGATGGTGACCCTACGCGACCAACTCTCGAGTTCACTCGATATCCTAGAGAGGTTGTTGTAGACAGCCCGCCTTCAGATACGGCATCGCAACCATCTCCAACTCAAGAAGAAGAAGGTTATGTTCTAGCTTCAATGACCAAACCACTGACTACAGAACCCGATAGTGGCATACAGCACGGGCTTGAGATTCAGCGGTTTGATGCTGGCTCCGATGTGAACCCACAAAAGTTCTGGTTAACAGCTAGGGACGTCGGCTATGATGGAGTATATGGCATTCGCTCGCTCACAGGCAGCGAAGAAACGCCATTCGATGAGATTATACAAAAACTCTCCCAAAGACGATATACCCCTTTCTCCGTCTCCATCTCCCCTGGAACACCTGAACCTTCGTCTTCACACAAACCCCCGGATTCGAGGACGGCATTGTCAATAGAACATTTATCGAAAGAGAAGGAACTTTTTGAGAGAAACATCGATTCCCAGGATGAAGAATCGCTACCTGAAGAGTGGGAGGCAAATCGCAATGCGGAAGGAGAAGAATTTGCTCGACAACTCGCCAAAGCACAAGCAAGACTAGCAGTCTGGAGCGGGAGCCGCATTTGGTGGGCTATTCGCAACCCTCTGATTATACAACTCGATGCTGCCTTGGAAGCAGCCTGTCCGGATAATGCTTTTACTCCTGTCGAGATCGATAGGCAGGCCATCTTTACCACTCTTAATTCGTTCAGAGGCCGGGAACCGCAAACTGAATTGGAGTTTATGACTTATGGATATATACGACAAAAGGCCGGCATCTTGCTTCTGATGAACTTGTTAAAATCTCCCGAAGATAACCAGTTCACAGAAAAAGAAGTCAAGGCGCTTGAAGAAGTCTTGGTTGAGAGCGGTCTCGATCCAAGGGTAGTCTTATCACTGATCCCTAGCATTCGAAACGAAATTATTGAAGGCCAACGTGGAATGTGGATACACGGTGGTGTTAGAAGAACGGCCGACGCCTACCTACGAAGTAGAGAGTTTCAGATGACATCTAGGGATAGTATCGGAACATTGGAGCCGAGGACCATGCATTTTCTTCGCCGGTTTCTTGGGACATGGCGGAAGAAAAAAGGGTTCGGAAGTGTCGCCGATGAGCGGGAAGTCTTTCACACGGTTGACGCTGCTTTGCTGCTCGTCCTTCTTGAGGTTGATCAACACTCTCCCAAGGGCTTGGGTAAAGGAGGCGTTGTGAGATCAGAGCTGTACGAACTTGTGGACAAGGGTATCGATTGCTTCGATCGCGCTGTCAGTCTACTTGAATCGTACCATAGACTTTTTGTCTTGAGTCGACTGTACCAGAGCCGCAAGCTGTCTGGTGATGTCTTGGCAACTTGGAAGCGTATCATCGAAGGCGAGAAGGATGTTGGACAGGAACTTCGTGAAGGTGAGCAACGGGTTCGCGAGTATCTTACCAAGATTGGCAGCCAAGCTCTCGTTCAAGAATATGGTGTCTGGCTAGCGAACCGTAACCCAAGACTTGGTGTTCAAGTTTTTGCAGAGGACAAAGGGAGAGCGCCCAGGTTTGAGCCGGCACAAGTCGTTGCCATCTTACGAGAAGAGGCTCCTGATGCAGTCAAGTATTACCTCGAGCATTTGGTATTTGGCAAGGAACACACCACATATATCAACGATCTGATGGCGTACTACCTCGATGTGGTTGTGCATGATCTCGAGTCATCCGAGGATAGTCGAGGCATAGTCAGAGCGACGTATGCAGCATACCGGGCGCTGCAGACTCCTAAACCTGCGTATAGTCATTTCCTCCGAGATAACGCCCCAGACGACAATGAGGTTTGGCACAGCCGACTCCGGTTACTGCAATTACTGGGTGATGCCCACGACTACGATGCCGCAGCAATAAGAGAACGGATCTCTACTCTGCCGGATGATCTTCTTGTGCCCGAGACCATTATTCTTGCTGGCCGAGAGCATAAACACGATGAGGCGCTCCGTCTTTTGATCCATAACTTGGGTGACTACGACACCGCCGTTTCGTTCTGTCTCCGAGGCGGAGCTAGCGCGACAAGCACTTCTCTGTCTGAGCGACCTTCTTTTGAGGAGCAGCGTCGTCTCTTCAACGTGGTCCTCGGCGAGCTCCTCTCCCTCGAAGACGTCAGCGATCGCATCGAGCAAACTGGTGCACTGCTGGAGCGTTTTGGCGGCTGGTTCGAGATAGACGACGTGCTTGGACTTATTCCTGATGACTGGTCTGTCGATATCGTCGCGCCGTTCCTTGTTGGGGCGCTCAAGCGTCTTGTGGGGGAGCGACACGAAGCCATGCTGACACGCGCGCTCAGCTCAGCGCAGAACCTGCGTGTAAACTATGACCTCGTGATTAAGGTGGAGGAGAAGGGACCAAGCATCGAAGCTCCAAATTAATTCATAAATGAACGACTGTTTGACTAGAGGGTTTCATAGCGACCACGGGTGTTTAGAGTAGCTTAAACGTAATTCAGGGGCTATGCTCACACTGTTGATATCGTGATATTTGTACAGCCAGTTCTACCTTGAGTCTATGTAATTTCTTTGTCATGTACCATGGCTTTCGGTCATCCTATCTATCTCCGGCCGCTACTCTTAACACCGACGTCCATCTTTACTCAGTCTCACAGCCCCTCATGAATACGATACTCCGCCTCATCTTGCGGGCGGCAGTCAGATCGTCGAACAAAGAGAGCCAATCATTGGAACTTTGACGAAAAGGCAAACGAATTGTCTTGCTCCGCCACAATGAGGAGGATCTGAGTGGTTGGGTTGACGTGATTGCGGTATAAAAAGCTCTTTTCCCCTTTGCTTTGTGATGCTCGTCCCTGCTGACCCACAACTAACACCAGCTTCACGATGTAGAAATCCACTTGAGCGAAGCAACTACAAGCCATCTCTTCCGCACCGTAATGTCATCGTCCCTCTCGATATCCCACGTCCTCTCCTCGCCATTGCAATCCCGCTCCCAGATCCTCTCAACCTCGAGTCCAACCTTCTTCAGCGCCTCGGCATCGTAGAAACCGCTCATCTTCTGCCTCCCCGTGTGGAAACCGGCAACGACCCAGCACCGCGCCTCAGGAGTGCGCTTGAGGAAGAAGGCGATGGAGCGGTGAAGGTTGGCGTGTTGCCACGGCATCCAGAGACAGTCGGCGGCGATGATGCGGTCAAACGCGTGCTCGTGCGTCGTGCTGAAGGCATCTGAAACCTCACCCCATGAGTGGCCGTGGACAGACACTGCGGCTGAAGGCGTCGTCTGCGCCGAAGAGGGTGAGAAAGAGGGCTGGATGTTACGGGCGACATTTGTGCGGAGGGTTTTGAGGACGGGTTCGGCGGGATAGTCTGTGATGACGATGCGACGTGCACCCAGGAGACCGGCCATGATACTCGGCAGCGCAGTTCCAGCTCCGAGCTCAAGAATATCAAGTCCCTTTATGTCGAATGATATGCTATCCTGAGCCTCTCGAGGCTTCTCAAGCGGAATACCCATCGAGTCTGCTTCGATAAACTCAGCGAGAAGAAGGGATGCATTCCAGAGGTAGTGGGAGAAGAGCTTTCGGTCGTCTTCCTTGACAGGGTCTGCGAGGTCGATAACCAGAGGCTTGGGCAGATGAGGTGAAGCGTAGGAGAGGTTGTGTTCTGCGTCGCCGTGTTGGTTGGTGATGTCGTCGGGGAAGACAACTCCCAAGGCGGTTGAGAGATAGTCCTCTGGCTCATCAGCCTCGCCGTTGACGGAGATGCGCCAGGTAAGAGACATTTTGCGGTGAGTTTCCAGTTATCTCGATATTAATATGAACGTTTTTTATTTCGGTGTAGATGCCCAACCAACTACTCGTCGAACTCGATACACAACAGATCACTCAATCTTGCTGTAAAAATAACGGGTAAATTTGTATGTTCCGTCAGAACAAGAGATTTTCACACATAAAAGATATAACTGATCATAAGATTACAATTCAAGGTAGGTTCGAAGAATGAAGTAAGAGTATATAGTAGTACTGGTGGGGGAGGGGCATTAAGAAAATTTGCCCACACCGACCGCTTTTTTGGACTCAACTTTAGTAGAGTCTATGCGATAATTGCGACAGTTTCTATTTATTTCAGCGTATATCTTCTCGGTGAGACTGTTCTCGGCGGACAATTTACACAGAGTTGGAGTTGTCAGTGCAAGACCACGCGCCCAATCCTCCCGACGCCTTGTAAGCCTCGATAATACCAACAACAGAACCATATGTTCCAGCAATCATCAGGAAAGTTCCCGACACAACGACAAAGACACTAAATACAACCATAAGGACCCATCTCAGGGGCCTCTGCTCCACGTCCTTGCCTGCGCTCCAGTTATCGTACAGCCACATACCGCCGTACGCTTGGAAGCACATGAGAGTGCCGAGCAGGGCTCCAACAAGAGATACCAGACTTCCAAATACAGGAATCCCGCTTGCAATAATGTATGCAACTGCAGCGGATGTAAAAGTAGCGCCTAGCCAGGTGCGCCAGTGGACAAAAGTGTTTGCTGTGAGATGCTCTGAATTGCGCAGGATCCGTACGAATGCGTACTTTGCCGCGACCTATAACTTTCAGTATTATACCCGCAGCTATAACTCAGGGTGGTAAAACTTACGTGAGTAAAGATAGTCGCACCGACAATCAGTCCTGGCAGAGCGAGGCCATAGGCAATCTGCTTAATAGTCCCTCCAGCCGAGCCGAGAGCAGGCGATGCAACGTAGGAGCCGCAAAAGTAGTAGATGACGATTCCGACAACTATATACGTAGAAGTCGCTACACACTGGCAGAGAAGCATAGCCTTTGTGTAGTCGCGAGGTTCACGCATCTCAGCGGCGATGGGGAAGAAGAGAGGCGTGCCAGAGTAGGCGAATATAAACGACGAAACCGCCATCATGGCTTCGGCAAAGCTTGGGCTGTTGAAGAGCTTGTAGTCCGAGTTCCATTCTTGGTCGGTCTTGGGAGCGTCTACGGGTTGGTCTTGGATGCCAGCGGCGATAGTAACGAGACAGACTGAGTTATCAGCACTTAGTACATCGGTAGATATGGAAAGGGGACAACATACCAGCTGCCAGGAGCGGTATCAGTCCAGCCCACGCCAACCAGCTTATTTGACCCAGTGTACGGATACTAGCACAGGCAAAAACCATAAGAGCAGCAAACGCAACAAAGACAGCAGTGCAGGCGCCATGTGTAGACAGTGCGTTCAAGCTAATCGATATTCCAAGAATTCCCGATGCAGCAGTAGAGATGGTATCTTGTCGTTGTCAGCAAAAGCTTCGCTCCTGGGTGGTCACTTACACAGAGCAAATGCAATACCAAATATCTTACGGCCAACACGACCAAACATGAGAGCGCCTGCATCGTCAATTCCGTAGACCTCTCGATGTTCAAGTTTGAAAGTGCCGATAATGTAGTTGGACCATGTCGTGATGGTTGCTATAACAAGGAGGCAGATGAGTCCAGGGATCATGCCTAGGATATGAAACGCCGAGGGAATAGAGAGAATGCCCAGCCCGATCTGGGTCTTCATCATGAGAGCTGATGTTCCCAACCAACCGACCTATCTATATTCAGCAGTTACTCGCACTAGCCACGAAATACTCACGCTGCGGTAGTCGGGTCCGTTCTGTGTTATCTCGCCAAAGACAGCATCGCGTGTAACGGTTTGAACTGCTCGAGTACCGACCATGGGCGCTACCTGAGGGTTCTTGTTAGGATCTTGCCGGTTGTTCATCTTGCGAGGTTGTAAAGATGAAGTGATGTGGTCTTTTGCATCAAGCTTTCGAGGGATTGACATTTCTGAGAGTTCAATCCCATTCGGCCCAGAGTCTGTTTAACTCTCGGTATTCGTACATAACCAGTAGCAGTCCAACATCTAAGCTCTGTAAAGCCTGTACTGATGAATGCTTTGTTCGGGGAATGCTTTGTGTGCCATCTTGACCAACTTACCGGTCGATCAATTAAACACCTAGCAATACCGATACATGTTTAGTCTTCAAGTATTAACACAAAGTAGCAACAGTCACTAGGCATTAAAAGACAAAAGGATGCTTGATAATGTGCATTAGGACATAGTCCATTCAAATAAATATGTCTGCAAGATCGTCCATTATCGTCATTAAGCCATCAATGGGTGAGGTACCAGTCCCAAGCCCAGAAAAACAGCGAGTAAAAAACATGGGTATCGATATGTCAACTCCCGGCTCAAACAAATGCCCAATAAGTCGCCTTTCCCTCCGTCGCGCCCATTCCCAGGACCCTTCATAAACTGCTCTAATACAAATGCGCTTACGCCGCTCTCAAAATGCTTTTTTTTTGTTCCAACATGCTTTGTTCGTGTACTTGAAGAAAGAGGTTGTGGTTGTTTTCGTAAATGGGCTTTAGTCATTATATAGTGGTGGTGTTGTTGGCGAGCATGCGGTGCATCTCCTTGATCTGCTCGGGGGTGGGATCGTCCGAGATCCAAGGGCCCTTCTCCTCCTCAGTGGCACCGTGGAAGCCAGCAGCTCGCTTAAGAGTCTGGACATCGAGATCGGTGACATAAGACTTGCCATCAGACAACTTGATGCGGACCTCGTGGTCGGTAGAGAGCATCATGTCGTCCTTGGCAAGACGTCTAGGGCCGTCAAAGACAGCCAGGACACGCTTCTTCATGGTCATCTGGCCCTTGTCAAAGCCCCATGAAGAAGGATAGTCGCGACGGTTCTTGCGACTGCGGGTCTTGGTCATCAAGGCGACACCACCGCGAGAGTGGGTGACGCCTCGAGACTTTTGGACACCGTTGGCGGGGTTTCCCTTCTTCTTTTTTGTGGGAGAGGTGTTGCTCCTAGGAGAGCTGTCATCGTCCTCGTCAGTGTCGGCCTCGTCGTCATGGTTTGTCATGGTAGTATCGGTAGTAGTAGGGAGGTTGTTCTTCTCCAAAGTCTGGTGAACATCCTTATCGTTCTCAACCTCGGCCAGACGCTTGGCGTTGATGGCTTCGGCGGGATCCTCCTGCTGGACAATGCGCAGCACACAGTCGTCGAGATGCTCGTAAAAGTCCTGGGCATTGGAGAAGGTCTGCGAGCAAGTGCTACACTTGCCAGTGGCGTCAGGAGCATAGCCAGAGAGCTTCTTGGTAGAGTTGGCACCCGCAGACGACTTCTTGCGGCTGTTGGGTGGTGTCTGCTCAACGCCGTGAACCGCCGTCAAGTGACGCTTAAAGACATCGGCGCGGTTAAAAGACTTTTCCGCAGCCGAGCCAGAGCCTGGACAGAAGCCGCAGACCATGGTACCCTTGTAATGAGTGAGTGTGTGGCGGTTCTTGTCATACTTGCGAGCAAAGCCCTTGGTGTGGTACTCGCAGGTCTGGATTGGGCACTTCTCAGGGCGCTCGTTCTGGTGAGTGAGCATATGCGCCTTGAGATCCTTGAAGGTCTTGCCGCAATCGGGCCAGGTGCATCGCTGCTTCTCCTTAGACTCATCGCCACTGTACTCACCCGGTGTGGGAGGGACGATTTGGCTGATGCTGGGGGCGCGGATGTGGTTGTTATCCATTGGCACGCCGTAAGGACTGCTGGGGAATGTTGATTGGAAGGGACCGGTCTGCAGGAAAGGCGATGAACTATTGGTCCTCAGCATGTGAGGTTGAGGCGAGGAGGAAGAGGCAGAGGGAGATGTAGGATAGGTGTGGTTGGGCTGCTGATGCTGATGCTGATGCTGGTGCTGGTGCTGGTGCTGGTAGTGGGCGTCATAAGGAGGAATATCCATAGGCGGGCAAGTAATCTCTGGAATGTCTGGGTGAATAAGAGACGGGTCTGCAGCGCGAAAGACTTGTTAGCGATGACAGTTCAGGAACAGAATCGGCTGTGGAGTTGAGGCGATTGCAACGTCGGGTTGGCCGAGCTAGACCCAAGATGGGTTTCCAGCTGGCCACTTGCACCAGAAAGAGAGCTACGTCGCCAATCTTTGCCAGCCAAGGAGTGACATCAAGCGCCGATTGGGCTGACGGGTGATGATGTCTCAGTTAGCAACGGCCTAAACCGTCGCTTAGAGAGCATGTTGATGCGAGTAGGGTAGGATTGAGGCAGGGAATGAAGTTGTGCCAGCAAGAGGGAACTGCAATGAAGATCGACGACATTCAGCTTGCCTTGCACAGCTGCGGAGAGCCGCAGACGTGGTATAGACAGGCACAGCACAGCACGCGATGCGACGTATTGTTGTCATGATCAAGCAGCGGGCAGGGATTCGACGACACTAGAATATGGTGGTGGGGAAGAGGCCTCTTCCTCTGCCAATGCCATTGCGTGACAGGGGAGATTGGAGCGCCGAACCGCGAAGCGAGCAAGAAATAGCTTTGGACTTACCGACGAAAGACTTTGCTGTGGGAAAGTCGAAGCTGAGCTCCTCCATTCCCGAGTTGGGAAACGACGCAAAGTCGGAGCCCATGTAGTCGTTGCCCACGATGGCGGGATGAAGACCAAGACCGTGGGGAGCCCACTCGGGCATAGCACCCATTTGGCCATGGTTGGATTGGGGAGATCCAATGGCAGACGAAGCTGCTGAGGGAGCCGACGCCGTTGAGAGGCTCGATGAAGGTAGTCTCATGTCAGGGGACTCATCCGTGTACATGCTCGGCGATGCGCGGCTGTTGAGCATGTAACTGGGGGCCTCGGCGTACATGGAGGGCTCGACAAAGCCCATCGACGAGGCATACGCATCCTGTCTGACATTCTGCTGGTGAAAGCCGAATGCATCAGCAGGGATGCTCACATTCAAGGGACCCGAGGTGAAGATGACATTGGAGTCCGTATATCGAGCATAGTCGTCAGAGTCGGTCTGGTGAGGGAACATGGCGAAGGAGTTATCTGATAAGGTTGTCATGATGTCTTTGTGGAGAGGCGGAAGATGGATAGCTGTGTGTTGGCGATTGGGAACCGGAAGTTTTGGTCAAGGCGAGAGCGAGAACGGGCTTGAGGCGGTTATAGCTCAAGCTCGGAGTGCAATCACCTTTATCTAGAGTCGCAACACAGTCAGATTCGGAACTCCAAGGGGGAACATGGAAGTGACATATGCCCATCCAAAGAATGGGTAAACGTAACCCGGGGAAGCTCACCTGCAATTCGCATTCCAGAAACGAACCAAGTCTCGTAGTGAGTCGACGTCTCGCAGGGTCTGAGATGTTTCTGGTGGATGTGAACTTAGACACGGCAAACAATCCTCTTTGGCCGACTACTGAGGACTCGTATCCTATTATCGACCTTTTGTATACTTCAAACAGTGGGGATTTTCTGGAGTCGACAATGGCAGAATCACCAGTACGTAAATGAGATAACCGAGAGTGATGCTATCGTTGGTGGGTTGATGGAGGACTGCAAGTCGCAATGCAGGAACCACTTATTGATCTTGTCGTCTGGTATATATAAGTGAAGGACAATATTGGTCAAAGAACACTATCGTTATAGTAGGACGTGTTAAGGTTGTCGAGCCGTGAACTCTTCATGGACCCAGGGAAATGGTTGGGGGCTGCCAACGTAGATATAGTCAAGGCACCACTACACCTGCATTCGGGCCCCGTCCGTGATGGATCGGCTCTATCCCAGCCAACTGACGGGATGGATACAAGCTCTTGATCAGGTAGAGTCCCAGAGAGAAACAGACAGGCCATGTACGATACATCGGCCGGTACATTGGTAGGGCCTAGGGCCCAGGGACCAGGGGGGTAGGGTGAGACCACCACCCCATCACCAGCCAGCCAACCTCAAGCCCAAGCCCCCCTGTCGAGGTTGACCAGGAGGGTGTGCGTGCACAGCCGTGAGGAGAGGTGAGGTGAGGTGAGGAGACAAGCCTAAAACAGAGTGGTAGAGGAGAGAGGTACGCCAGCGGCCCAGCGCCAGCCAACGCCGCCTGTCTCGGAATAGAGTGAACAGAGAGAGGTACAGTACAGTACAGTACCTAGGTAGAGTAGGGACCAGGGTTTTCACTCAGAGAGCCCCCATTCAGTTACAGCAAAAAGTTACTCACGAGAATGTGATGTGATGTCCTACGTACTGTATGTCAAGGTGCGGCTTGGTTCCAGACTCGATATTGAAAGACAGCATAACCTACATACCATCCATAGTTGGGGGCCATTGGCATGGATCTCGGGAGCATCATTGAGGGGAGGAAAGACAACGACTGAGGCGCTATCGCCTCCCGCCTGATGATAGAGACTCACTCTTGAACATGACCTCCGCCATGCATTACAGCGCCTCGAAAACGTGTCCAAGTCGTCTAGAGAATGCTTCCTCGCCCAGAGCGAGCATTGAAAAGGCGGAGGTTACAGTACAGAGTATCGTTTTGGAACGGAGACGTGGGTGGACCCGACCGAGGCGTGTGCGTGGGAAACAAAATGATCTACGACGGAGATTCGTATCTCAAGTATCGGTACAAAAAAGCAGGCCTCCAGAATGGTCCAGGGCTGCTTTTTGGCACACCGACGGGGCGAGTTACAAGGGTTGGCGGAAGGGTTTTCTCAAGCAGGGGGCTCTGCCAAAAGTATCGCTACCTTGATCCCGCAACTCAATCAAGATCAAGAGTACGTATCGCCCATCCTGATCCGCACTGATGGTGGACTCTCCGCTGTCCGCAGTCGATGGCTCTAGAGTTGGCTTTACCATTTTCAGGGGTCCTCCCAAGGCTGTCCCACGTCACAACTCTTGATACTTGTTGAAAGAGAGTGCCTCGGATCCCATTGAAGATTAGGTCGTCCACGTTTCCGCGCCTGTGTATGTGTGAGTTGGCTGCGTCCATGTTACTATTCGTAGCTCGGTAGACTTGATAGGTAAGGTAGTTAATCTAAAGTAGCCAACTCTATCCCCGAGCAGAACTCTAAACTCGAGGTTAAAGGTGATTAGGTAGGGCTACAGCACAGAGTTTCGTAAAGCTCCCATCGTCGATGTTCCGCCGTTCGCGCGGTGATCCGCTTTATACATGCTTTTGTTTGCCATTGACCCCTCATCCCTCCCTTCTATTAACTCCCTTGGTAGGTTATAGCATCCAATCATTTCTTGGGGATTATCGATGCATGAGTACATCACGGTAGATTGTCTGATCTGACATGGACCAGGCCACCGGTGAAGTAAGGTTCTGGGTTGTCGGTTTGATTGAACCATGTCTTGTCTACCCTGTGTAATAAAACTTGATTATAAGCTGTCCCAAAATTGTTGATCTTGCATGGAGAAATGGTTTTTATCGCCATGGGGTTAACAGGGCATGAATATTGGCCAGCCATGGCGGTTGCTTATGCCAGTGAACTCTTTTGTCCCAGACATCACATGCGCAACATTCCTCAGGCGTCCAATGTGAACTTACACAGGCAGTATCAGGGTAAGTTCAGAATCACCGCCCCCGCGTCTGCAGTTATCTGGAGCCGCGAGACACCCGTCTGAAAACGTGGGAGGGAAAGGCTTTCCCCGAACCGCGATGGTGGCCAACCTAGGAGAGGTGAGGTACTGTGTAGTTGGTCAAAGATATTTTTATCGATAACACCAAGTCCCATACAACTGCAACCCCTAGTTGAGTATTGAGGGCTGTGCCTCTGGTCCTTAGCGATATGTATGCAGAGCAGCGATATGCTCCTCTGACCAATCCCATGCTTCGGTTCTCAGATGTCTCAATCGGCCCCGAGCTCTAGGGGCGCAGCCCGTGTTCCCATCTGGGTTACTGACGCTGACTGACCCCTGATCCCCTCCTTTCCCCTGCCTCTCATCACCCTGTCGAAACGTTTCGCGACATGGTCGCTGCGCCCTCGTCGTTGGCTCGCGTGTTGCATCTCCCGGGGAAGGGCAGCTTTCATCTTTCTTGGCCATTCCCAAATAGGTCGCTCGTGTCTGGCCCCCGGAAGATCACTGATGTCACGAGTTCCCCATTGAGCCTCCAATGCGATTATCCCATCCCAGCAGATTCGCGATGCCTGCCGTAATTGAGTTTATGATTCTGCTCCTGTTTCAAATCGAGTCCACTGCCTCCATAATCTCTTCTGCCATTATTCTCTGCAGAAGCTCTCGAAGAACCGTCAGCACGACCAACACGCTTTCGGCATGACGCTCCACATGGCGTCGACTCAACTCGGCGCGCAACGAGAGATATCGGAATGTCTATAACGGCTTTCGCGAATAATGACTTCAGGAGATACCAGACTAACTAAGGCCGGGTTTGATTTGGCCAATTATGTGAGGTGGAGTTGTTTCGAGCTAGTGCCCACGACGGAAATGATGGAGGAGATAAACAATCAAGACGTGCATTTCCAGAAACGCCATGTCATCTCTGATGTGCTTGGCAAGGGAGCTTCATGTTGTCCAAGTTGAACTGACAGAGGTGTCTGTTAGTGTCAGATTACCTCCGCTTACGTAGTATGCCTAGTACGTTATTCATCTGTAAATACGAGAAAGCGCTATAGGTGGTAATTAAAGACTGCGAGGATAATATGCAGTCGACCCAACGAACCTCGACATGGCTGCCCGTCATCCATAGGGCTTAGCCAGACAGCCAAGCTTGTGCCATGTCTCAAATACGATTCTGCTTTTCCTTGACAGCAATGTTAGAAATCAAACTCTACGGTGAAAGCAGAATGTGACTTGACCCTTGTGGCGCCGGGGCTTGAACCGTTTAAGGTCTGAGATGTGATCTCTTTGAGACCGAGGAATGCACCTTTTAGCGTGAGGAGGGGATAGAGCGAATCAGAGTAGCGCTGACAGGTGGCGAAGAAAGGTACTTCTATTTGTATGTGATTTTAGCTGTGCCAAAGGTCCCAGCATTCTTGCTTAGTACATATTGGTACCTTGCAATCTAGGCAAATCCACGTCATCCTTGAAGCTGATATATTTGGTGATAAATCTGTGAGGGCATCAGGGACCGT